>PVIJ01006430.1:0-31609 GCA_004024925.1 Scalopus aquaticus | reverse complement strand
GCAGGAAAGAGAGCGGTCGGCATGTCCCGCTTTAATCCTTCTAGCCTGCCTTAACCTATAGGGACGCCTGATCTTGAGCACTGCAGCCGGGACCCCAAATGCGCTTGCAGACACCAAGCTTTAAGAAATTACGAGCCTCGTAAGAGGAGGAGGCCCCAATGAACTAGACGATGTCACCCACTGAGAACTTGGTCAGAGCTTTAAAATTTCAAATCCCCCTCCCATGTAGACATGGGATTTTGAGACTATCTTTCCCTCCAGAGAAGGGAAAACGGCCGAAGCAGACAGCAAGTCGAGGCCTGCGATGCCCTGGCGGAGCAGACAGCCACAGCCAAGGCCTGCTCCCTGCAGGGGGCTGGGGGGGAGGAGCGGTTCCTGTAGCTCTCTTGCTATCTATCTGTAACAGGGTGGTCCCCAGAAAAAGGGTGTGTTACAGGTTCCCTGCCCCACCCAAGGGAGTGTGGAGCTGAGCAGGAGGAAAAAAGCTGAGGAGACACAGGACAGATAGAAGAAAGGAGGAAGCAGGATAGCGAGCCAGAGGAAGCCCAAGGAGCAGAGACATGTAAAGAAGCTGCATTGGCCTCAGCTGATTGAAACAGATGTGGAGGGTGACTATGGCAATGTTGATCTTGGTTTTGATTTTGCTCTTTTCCCCCAAGAATTGTCTGGCTGTTTCTGACCCTTTTGTATGGGTCCCTGCCGAAAGGTGTTCTAGACTTGTGGCAGGCTTTTGGGCCTTGCTTTGGGCCAATCCCATTTGAGTGGACTTTTACCCACGAGGGATTGGATAACTTTGGGTGCTTGATTTAGAAACTATATTCTTTGTCTTCTCTGTCTTTTCTAATTGTATTAAAGCTTCTTTCCACTAAAGGTCTTGTATGTTTTGTATTGATACTGTGGATGGCAGAACGTATTTAGAACAGGCAGGTTTGGGGGTTCTGGGGTACCCCCTCTCCCTGCCCTGTAACATATCCATGACACATTCCACTTCTCTTCCAGACACTAATCCATGATGGGGTCTGCTCAATCCATTCCCACAGACTCTCCTCTGGGTTGTCTCTCTCTCTCTCTCTCTCTCTCTCTCTCTCTCTCTCTCTCTCTCTCGTGTGTGTGTGTGTGTGTGTGTGTGTGTGTGTGTGTGTGTGTGTGTGTAGAAGAACTGGGGGTGTAGGCCATAGGTGCAGAAGGTGAGAGGATTCACTAGAGACAGAGTGGAAAGCAGAACAGGCAGTACTGATACACACTGCTGAGGGGTGCAGCGGGCCAGACAAGAGAGGTCTGTTGGGCCATGTGGGTTAGCTTCTTGGAGATCAAACTCAGGGGATCAGGTTGTAGTAGTGATAGCGCTGAGACTTAACCCCTCAGCCACCAGGGAGGAACTGGGTTGTCTCTTAAAGAATTGGAAGGAACTAGTTCTTACTGACTTAAAATTATTGTAACTCGTGCCTCCCTGGTGCCGCAGCGGTTAGGCACTGCCTGTGTGCTGTCAGTAGCAGCGATGCGAGTCCAACGCCAGGCTGGGGAGATTCCCACGTGGTACGGCAGACCTTTCCTGCCTCACCCACTGCTCCATCAGCAGTGTATTTCTGTCGATCTGCCTGTGCTGCTCCCCACTCTGTCTCTGGTGAACCCTCTCGCCGCCCCACTCCTCTGGCCGTACCCCAGCTTGTACGCATAAATAAATAAATCTTTTAAAAAAAGATTATTGTAACTCTATCAGCTCCTTAGTAACCCCCAACTTTGCTAAGTGGGTGTATCAAACCTTAACATAAAGCTGAAAACTTAAGAGGTTATTTCAGGTGTGGTTCTGATGATCCAAATCTCTTCTTGGAATTTAAGGGAAAAAAGTTCTGGTCTTAGGAAATGAATACAGATTTTCTTTTCTTTTTTTTAAAGATTTATTTATTTATGCATACAAGCTGGGGTACACGCCAGAGGCATGGGGCGGCAAGAGGGTTCACCAGAGACTGAGTGGGGAGCTGAACAGGCAGGTGGATGGAAATACACCGCTGAGGGGAGCAGCGGGCTAGGCAGGAGAGGTCTGCCACGCCATGTGGGAATCTCCCTGGCCGGGCATCGAACTCGTGTCGCTGCTGCCGACAGCTCCAAAGTGTAGCGCTTAACCACTGCGCTACCAGAGAGGCCCTGAATACAGATTTTCTGTGCATATCATAAACCATAAAGTCTTCCTTAAAAGTGCAAACTTAAGGAAGGTCTTATCTAAAGGAGTATAGAACTACTTAGAATTGGATCAAGGCCTCCCTTGGTGGCGCAGCGATTAAACGCTGCGCTGTGGAGATGTTGGCAGCGGCAACACAAGTTCGACACCCAGCTGGGAGATTCCCACATGACACGGCAGACCTCTTCTGCCTCGCCTGCTGCTCCCCTCAGCAGTGTATTCGGTGGATCTGCCTGTTGTGCTTCCCACTCTGTCTCTGGTGATCCCTCTCATTGCCCCACATTCTGGCCTGCACCCCAGCTTGTATGCAAAAATAAGAAAAAAAAGAGTTCTCAGTATCATCACAAATCATGGTAAAACAACTTATTAGTACACATGGTCAAATCTAGTGAAAAATTAAGAGATCTCTGTGTATGTTTCTGTCTTTTGCCTCTGGAAGGTTGTTATGTTAAAATTATGGGCCTCCCTGGTGGCACATGGGTTAAGTCTCAGTCTTAAGATATCAGCAGCCACTGCAGCAGGAGTTTGATCACCAGTCAGGGAGATTTCCACATAGTGCAGATCCCTCCTGTCCTACCCACTGCTCCCCTCAGCAGTGTATTTCGGTGGATCTGCCTGTTCTGCTCCCCACTGTTTCTAGGGAATCCTCTCACCCCCCTCCCCCATACCTTTGGCAAACACTCCAGCTCGTGTATGCATAAATAAGTCTTTAAAAATTAATTATAAATTGCACCTATGTAAATTCAAACATGATTTCAAAAAAATCAAAATTTTGACATTGATCTAGAATTTTTGGTAAATTTGGTAAGTTTAAAATTTAATGGTTTATTTTGAAGCAGACATAACTTTAAAGTTAAAGTGTTGAATGTTAATGTTTTTATTCTATATTTAAATGCTTTTCAATTAAAAATGAGGGCCTCCCTGGTGGCATAGCGGTTAAGTGCTGCGCTGTGGAGCTGTCAACAGCGGCGATGGGAGTTCGACACCCGGCTGGGGAAGATTCCCACATGGCGTGGCAGACCTCTCCTGCCTCACCCGCTGCTCCCCTCAGCAGTGTATTTCTGTCCATCTGTCTGTTCTGCTCCCCACTCTGTCTCTGGTGAACCCTCTCACTGCCCCATGCCTCTGGCCTGTACCCCACCTTGTATGCATAAATAAGTAAATCTTTACAAAAAAATAAGCTAATGGTGTTCAGTAACCGACCTGGTCTATACCAACAAAGATAGATTTGCTTTTTGATGCTTATACCTAAATTTCTCTTTGTAAAGGTCTTTTTCCAGGAATATCAATTCACTTATCTCTTCTTAGAGGATAAATACTTTGTTTCCAGTAAACATACTAACTTCTCCTTTCCTCCCTCTTGTCCTAGATAAAGATTTTAAAATGGCAACTAAAGTCATGTGGATGAGTTACTCAGTTGTACTGGGTCTCTCACATATACACAGAAGGCATATACAGTATTAGCCTCACTATGACTTTTCTTGTATTTATCAATCTGTCTAATGCTCATTTGATTATTCACCAGGCCAGAAAAACCTGGATGGGTACATGATGATTTCCTTTACACCCACAGGACTGAATTGGGAATTCTAGTCCTAGGAAAAACTGAAGCTGTAATTGGGAGTGGTGAACCAAGAGGAGTCTTAAACCTGTCAGCATTGTTTAGCCTTGTCTAAAAAATCTACTCTTAAAAATCTTGATTTGCCACTCTGGTTAATAAGCACTATTTTGTAAAAATCTGTGGAAGTTTGTAGTAAAATTGAACAAAATACTACAATAGTAGGAATTGTCAGGGGAAGAAATGGTTACACCCTTTCAGCATGTATGTGAACTGACTTAAATGTTCAGGTATCTAAATGTTACATGCAATTCCTTAAAATATATTCTGGTAAAATATTAATGGTCAATTCAGATGCATGTCACAAAACTGAACAAACACATTTGTCTATTGCTTTCTATCCAGATTTTAAGGGTTACTTTTAAGTCTTTTGCTACTTACAAAGATTACTTACTAAACCTTATAGTCAGAAGAATTCACAGAACAAGGAACTGACAGTACTTTGGGAATCACAGGTTCATCATGACACTGCTCCTAAAAATTGCCAACAGGAGATCCAAGACTTAGTTTATTCTGAATACCCTGAAAAAGATTAATATTTTTAATGTTTGTTTTCCTAATACTGTTGGGGGGAAAAGGATGCCTGCAACAAACTCCACAAATAGGTTTATGGACCCCACCTCAGACCAGAGATCCAAGACACTAAGGGCTACTAATCCCTTAATGCCATCATCCTGAAGAGAGGGTTGCTGGGAACTGAGGGGTGGAGTTAAGCAGCCAGGTTGGCTATAAAATCAGAGTTTTGGACCTTGGAGCTCTCTTTGTTTCTCGCCGGGGTACATAGTGCCTTTGAGGGTTTCCAGCTCTTCGGATCTGGTAGCATGTATTTGGAGATTTCTCTCTCTCTTTCTCTTTTGTCCTGAGTTATTCATTTTTTTATTTCCCTTCCTTTTTGTAAATAAACCTTTTATTAACCTTTCTGTGAGTGCCTGCAATTGTTCTTATTATAAGTTCTTTTTAATCGCATGGGTGAGAACCCACAGTCAGGCACCCCATTGTATATCAGGGTTGCCCTGTAACAATACTTTGTCTTTTATTTCTAGATAACTTCTCAGTGAACTGTGCTATATGATCAATAGCAATTTGTATCTTTTTATGAGCAAACTGGAACATTTGTTTTTCTCTCTCACTCCAAAATATAAAAACGTCTAAGTATTGGTACTTCATGACAACGTGTTTGTTTGCATGAATCCATACAAAGATAGATCTGCTTTTTGATGCTGATACCTAAACTCCTTTTTTTCCTCTGTAGCAAGATGACTGACACTTTGACTGGAAACCAGAGTGCTGTCAGGAATCCATAGGTCTCAGAGCCTACAAAGGACAGCCTAATATCTTACTTTCAGAGTTCTAGGTCTACCATGCAGAATAAAGAATGTCACTCCCTCAGGAGATCCCAATACATTTGGGGACCTCAAGAGAGTAACTTACCCCCAAAACATAGGTACTTACAAGCAGTGCCAGGTAATGAGACCATGGCATAGTCTCCTGGTCCTGAGAGACAAACTGTTAAAGGGCTCAATCTGAGATTCCTTATGGAGAGTCCAGTAAAGCTAATCCTAAGAATATACTTTTATATTTTGTTCTTGCTGTGCATACACAAAGGAATCTGCCAAATTTACTAAAACTAAAATTTACTAAATTTCACTGTAATCAATTGATAGAACTGCAGTGAGGGTGGACAGAAATTATGCTTCAATAGCTTTTGATATCAGTTTCTGGTCCTCTCAGTCTGCAAATAGGACTGGACCCTAACTGTTTTTTTTAAAGATTTATTTATTTTTGCATAAAAGCTGGGGTGCAGGCCAGAGGTGTGGGGCAGTGAGAGGATTCACCAGAGACAGAGTGGGGAGCAGAACAGGCAGACCTACTTAAGTATACTGCTGAGGGGAGTAGCGAGCGAGGCAGGAGAGGTCTGCTGCGCCATGTGGGAAGCTCCCTGGAAGGGTATTGAACTCGAGCCACAGCTGCTGACAGCTCCACAGCGCTGCGCTCAGCCCGTTGCACCACCAGGGAGGCCCCTGGACCCTAACATTTTTAACATCAAACTGTAACAGTGTAATGTCCACAGAAAGGGGAGCTTCAGGTTCCCTGCCTCACCTAAGGAAGGGTGGAGCTGAGCAGCAAGGGGAAGAAGACATGTGAGAGAAGGCTGAAGGAGAAGACTTGGGAGAAGAGGTGGAGGAGGCACATGGGGTAGAGACATGTGAAGAAGCCACACTTGCTTCTTGGCCTCAGGACTGGCACCAGGGACTTGGGGGACACAGAAGGAGACACTTGGAAAAGATATGGGTGAAAGACCAATAGGGAGGCTGAAGATGGCAGCCTTTATCTTGACTCAACAATTTGATTTTGCCCCTTTCCTTCTAGACTTGCCAGACCTCTTCTGCCCCTTTCTTATGGTTCCCTCACAGCAGGTGCCTTAGACTTGTGACAGGCTTTCAGGCCTCAGTTTAAGCCAAACCTGTTTGGCTGGGCATTTATCCACGGAGGGGATGGGTAAGTGGGTGCTTCATTCGAAATCTATATTCTTTCTTTCTTCTCTCTATTGCACACTAATTCTATTAAAGTTCTTTTCTACTTAAGGTCTTACACACTTAAGAGTATGTTTTGTCTTTATGTGGTAGATGGCAGAACCCATATAGAGTGTTCAGGTTTGGGGGTCCTGGGATTCCCCTCAGCCTGCCCACTAACATAATTGCTCTGCACAAGTTTGAGTCTAACAGGCTACAGCATCTGACAGACATCCCTTTGCGTAACTACTCTCCTGGTGATCAGGTGCTTCTGAAAACTTAAAAGTGTAGTGATCCTGAAACCTGGCAAGGATCCTATACTGTCACATCACCCACTCTGCCCTGAAATTGGAAGGAATAAAACCTTGGATTCATCATAATCAGAGGCAGTTAAATTCCAATTCCTCCTTGAAGAGGAACAGCCAAAACACCTCACCTTTTAGACTCTGCCTACACCACCTTCTAGAACCAGCATAAAGGACCAATCATCTGTTAGCTCAGGGACTAGCACCAGGGAGACCATATCCCAGGCCCCTTAGGGACAGCTTTTGCACTGCTCCAGCCTGAAGCAGCTATAGAAGTCAGGCCACCCCTTCAGCCCCCTGGAAGATTTTGGACCAGATATAGTCAGGGGTGTTTGATGGAAGCTCAGAGTAGAAAGACGTGGGATGGAAGGTCTCACAAGGGCAAATAGCAGAGGTGGGGGTAGGGACAATTAATGAATCTCAATCTTAATCTAAAGCTGCTACAGAAGTTTATAGGAATCTGGGCCTCCCCGGTGACGCAGCGGTTGAGCGCTGCGTTGTGGAGCTGTCTGCAGCGGCGACGCGAGTTTCACGCCCGGCCAGGGAGAATCCCACATGGTGCGGCAGACCTCTCCTGCCTCACCCGCGGCTCGCCTCAGCAGTGTATTTCTGATCTGCCTGTTCTGTCCCCCACTCTGTCTCTGGTGAGCCCTCTCACTGCCCCACGCCTCTGGCCTGTAGCCCAGCTTGTATGTATAAATAAAATAAAATCTAAAAAAAAAAAAGTTTATAGGAATCTGCAGGTGGGGCCAGATAAGACTATCAACCAGAAATGGGAGCAGGGAGGATTATAACCATAGAATACAAGCCAACCTGACCCCAAGGCAATAAATTCCATGGTAATTTCATCAAACACCATAAAAGAATATTCCTTACTAAACTGCCCATCTGTGTCTATACAGGTGACGGGGTTTGGTGTGTGGGGTTCTTGGGACCCACTGAGAAGCAATTGAGCAGAAGTTCCTATTTATCAGTACATGGCAAGTTTACTGAAAAAAGAACAAGGAAAGATACCTGCATAGACACAGACAGGTAGATACCTGCATAGACACAGGTAGTCTTAAAAAGGTAAGACCTGTGTTTTGCCAGGGCAAGGGGTGTTCTTTTATAGTGTTCTTTGATGGAATTATTGTACAAAGTATACCTTGGTGGGGTCATTTTGGGTTGGCCTTCTAAAACCAATAATCCCTTCTGCCCCTACCTCTGGCTGATAATCTTTTCTAACCCCACCTTCGATTCCTGGAAACTTCCATAGCCAGGTTCAGTCCAAGATTCATTAATTATCCCTACCCTCACCTGGGACCTATCATCCCAAACTCTTCTAAGATTCTATCACAAGAGTCTCTTTCATTTTTCTCTTTCCCTAATAAACTTGTGTTGATGAAAAAAAAAAAACAGCGAGGGAGGATATGTGTGTACAGCTGTGTGTGTGTGTGTGTGTGTGTGTGTGTGTGTGTGTCTGTGTAGGGATGGTCTGGAATTGTAACAGGGTGGTCCCAGGAGAAAGGGTGTGTCCCAGGTTCCCTGTCCCACCCAAGGTAGGGTGGAACTGAGGAGGATATAAGAAGCTTGAGAAGACCGAGAGGACACACACACACAGAGGACACACATAGAGGAGACGGAAAACACACAGACAGAAGACAGGAGGGGACGGAAGAAGGATGGAAAGCCAGAAGAGGCCTGAGGAGCTGCAATGGCCTGAACTGACTGAAAGAGATGTGGGTGAGAAACCCAGGGGGAAGTTAACGATGGCTCTGTTGATTTTGGTTTTGATTTTGTTCTGTTCCTCTCAGAATTGTCTGACTGTTTCTGACCCTTTTGGATGGGTCCCTGCCAAAAGGTATTTTGGTTCCTCCCAGAATTGTCTGGTTGTTTCTGACCCTTGTGTGTGGGTCCCTGCCAAAAGCTGTTCTAGACTTATGGCAGGCTTTCAAGACTTGTTTTGGGCCAATATCGTTTGGGTGGACTTTTACCCACGAGGAGTTGGTTAACCTTGGGTGCTTGACTTAGAAAAATATATTCTTTTTCTTCTCTGTCTTTTCTAATTGTATTAAAGTTTCTTTCCACAAAAGGTCCTATATGTTTTGTATTGATGTGGTGGACGGCTGAACCCATTTAGACCAGGGCAGGTCTGGGGTTTCGGGGGTGTCCCTCCCTGCCCTGTTACAGAGTGATGAACTGCAGGCTGCACCACAGAACATCAGTGTGCAGAGAGCTGTACCGACTAGGTTTGCCAGGTATGTCTGTGACCACACTCTGATGGTCGCACAATGATGATCCAACAACACACTCCTCAGAACACGTCTTGTTGTTAAGAGAAGGTGGCTGTGTACTAGAATTGGACTTTTTTTTTAAACAAAATTCAAAAGCAGAAACACCTAAGTTTAAAAAAAAGGTGTAAGTTTGTCTCAAAATTAAAGACTTCTTTTTAACAAAAGGACACTGTGGATAAAATTAACAGACTCAAAAATAGAAGAGACTAACAATAGCTGAAACTGCCAAGGAATTAACATCGAGGCTACTAAAAGCAACTCTCCTGAACTAAAAAGGAAAACTAAACCAAGACAATACAACATGGGTGGAAGATATAGAACCGAAAGGGTGTGAGGATTTGTCCAAACTTCCTAGTCCTCAGAAAAATGCAGAAAATAAAGAGACTTGTGCACTGAACACTTCAGGAATTTTCATGGGAGTGGGAGTGAGAAATGAAAATAAATAGTGATGCACATAAAACAAGAGAAGGTCCCTCATGAGCCCAGGTGCGGGCTGGTTATTACTGTCAGTCATGCCCCAGGGCCTGAACCAGGACAAGTGTGTAAATGGTTGCTAAACCAACAGACAGACGGGCTGACAAAGAGAGGCAGGGGGCCGCACCTGTGGTGTCCACTTGAGGCAGAAGGCGAAGGAAGATGGGCCGGGCGTAGGGCGCCAGCACCTTCTGCAGCTCCTGGTACAGCGCATTGGGGCTCAGCTGGCCGTGGGGATCTGCGATGGCCGCCATGCCTGCCTTGCCCTCTATTCCTGGAGACAGAGGTTCCACTGAGGACATCCACTTTTGCACCACCCAAGGACCCGATACGCCTTTAAATGTGGCCCCTGGCCTCACGTCTCCAGTCCCTTCTATCTGGGATAAAAGTCACTGCAACAGTGAGTATTTTATATGTTCCCACTATATCCCTGATACAGGAGGTCTTGTTCAGGATTCCATTTTCTGGATGAGAAAAATGAGGCTCAACATCATGCCTGGGGATGACTCCAGACCCAGTGTTCCCACCCAGGCTACCACACGCAGCTGCGTCCAGGCTGGACTCTGCCCAAGGATACCTGTGCCACCAAGCTCCTGCCTTGGCTTCCCTGGGGCTGTTGGACCCTGGGACCACCCCTCCCCCTGCGCCCGCCATGGACCCACTTGCCTGGCACAGCCACCCCATACACAGCCACGTCTGTCTGGCCCAGCAGGCGACTGAGCACACCCTCCACCTCGGTGGTGGAGACATTCTCCCCCCGCCAGCGGAAGGTGTCCCCACTGCGGTCCCGGAAGTACATGTAGCCCAGCTCATCCATCACTAGCACATCGCCTGGCAGAGGGGAGAAGAAGAGATGAGATGGAGGCCAGCCATCCCACAACCTCCCCCAGGGTCTGCACACCTGAGAGGTAGGCACTGTCTCCCTTGCAGAAGACACTGTGGGCGATCTTCTTGCTGGTAGCGCTCTCACTGATGTAGCCATCAAAGCGTCGCAGTGGGTCCTGCTGGTTGATCTGGCCCACCAGGAGACCCGGCTCCCCTAGGGAGAAGACCTTGCTCAGGCTGCATCTAGCAGACAGAGGGTGGTGGCCCTGGTTCCCCAGGAGCCTGAATGGGCTCCCACTCACCGGTCTGGCATGGAATGCAGAGGCCCTGGGCATCCCGAAGTAGCTCCATGGTATCCTCATTGACCTTCACCAGACGGATGGGGTACACATGGGGCAGGATGCGGCTGTTGAAGCCACAGGAGCCGACCTGGGTTGGGCCAACTGAGTGGTCAAGGAGCCCTGAGGTGGCCCCAGGGTCCTCCCCTAACACCTTGCCCCTCCTATTCCAGCCCCTGGAAATAGGAACCCCCTTCCTCCGTCAGTGTCACCCAGCTCTGTCACCTGAGATGATCTGAAAAGGGGATGGTAAGTGCAGCATTCCTCCATTCATGGGGGACCTGTCAGCCACTGCCACTTCCTGGTCCATAAAACCCTGCCCCTGCACATCAGCAACTGTGCCAGCACAGCCACAGTGTCTTCTGGGGCTGTCTGCTCAACAAATAGACACTGTGGGGTGAGGTCTTGTTCTCATACCCTGACAGAAAAGAATCATTCCCCGGGGTGCTTGCTTCATTATTATTCTCATTATGCTCCTCATCTGGGGTAAAAGGAGCTTGATTAAGCAGACTCAGATAAAAGAGCAAGTTCTCACCTTAGTCTGGTAGATTCTTAGAAACTGACTTTAAGTCAAACTACCCATAAGGAAGCCAAGTCCTCAAATAATGTGGTTTTCAAAATGGGCGGGATTGTTTTTTTCTCATTGATGTTCTAACAAAGTGACACTGAACGAAAGGATGTTATCAAGCACCTGCTGCAACTGCTAACCATAAAAGTTTCTGCAAGAAAGCCTGAGTGGAGGCGCTGGGCTGAGCTCATGATGTTGAGTGATCAGAACAGGCCCAATGAGCAGACACCCCCTTTTACAGATGAGGAATCTGAGGCGCAAGGAGCTGAGTGACTTGCCCAGTAGGAGGGGATAGGAAACCCAACTCCCACTCCAGAGCCCTGCTCTCTCTCCAGACATGGAAACTGGGGCTCAGAAAGGCTGAGGCACTTGCAGGAGGCACACAGCCTCACTCTACTCTTCAGCTGGGGGGTTGGGGATGACAGTTCATGACTGACTGCCCTCTCAGGAGCTCACCCGTGCCCAGTTAAGTGCACCCTGTGAGATCCTCCACTCTAGAACAACCTGCTCCATAGGAACACATGGGTAGGGAAGCAGAGGGAGCAACCACCTCTAAAGCCTGAGGCCGGCTAGGCCCCTGCCTACACCCACCTTCCCGTCCATGTTAGCGATGCTGCAGTTGCACTCCGTGGCCCCATAGAACTCGCCAATCTGGCGCACTCTGAAACGCTCGGTGAACTCCTCCCAGATGGCCGGCCGCAGCCCGTTGCCCACAGCCAGGCGCACGTGGTGCCGGCTCTCCGCTTCGCGCACTGGCTGCTTCAGCAGGTAGCGGCAGATCTCCCCAATGTATTGGACCACCTGGTGGGGGGGGTGGGGGGTGGGTGGCCGCCAAGGGCCCAACCCCTGAGACACCCTCCATCTTGGGTGCTATGAAAATGGCCTTAGGGTGATAGCAAGGAAACCACCCAGGCCATTTACACCCATATGCTGGCCCCGTCCTCCCAAGGGGCCTGGGAGGCTTCTTCTATCCAAGTGGAGGCATCAGCATCCCCACCCAGGCACCCCTCCTTGTTCCTCTATCCCCCACGCTGCTTCTTAGGAACGCATGCAGGAAAAGGAGGCAGCTTCAGAGTTGATGTTCCACAGACAACCCTCAGTCCAGAGTCCATGCTCTGTGCTCTATGCTGACCCCAGACACCCTGAAGTCCGGGGAGAGGCAGAGTCCTTGTAGCCCATGGAGTCACTGTATCATGTGTGCCCTCTATAGGGCTCCTTCCCTCCTAGCACCAGCACTGGGGTCATCGTGGGATTCTCTAGGTGCCCTGGAGTCCTCACCTCCAGGTGGGCCTCTGAATGACTACTTTTTACAGAGAGAGAAACTGAGGCTCATAGTAAGTAGCTCTACAAAGGCTGATACATGGCAGAATTTGTTTTGAATCTGGGTCTGAATGAAGCAATTACATGCCCTGGTTAAAAAGCAGTGGCACAGCTACAAAGTCCTCACAGCTCTCCCCCACTCACAGGATGAAGCCCAAATTTCTGCCTGTGGTCAACTCTACCCTGTTGGCCTTCACTGCCTCCTTTCCCTCCATCTACCCAGCTCACTGGCTCTGCCACATAGGTCTCCTGCTCAGGCCTTTTGCAAGTGCTGTGCTCTCTGCCTAAAGCACTCTTCTTGGGAAGCACTGGGCCCTCAGGTCTTGGCCAGAAAGGCATTCTCTGACCTACCCAAGATTGCCCACTGGTGACCAGGAGGTAAGTCCAGAAGCTGACAGTGGCCAGTTCTCTCCCTCTGCCCTGCTCCTTTTATCCCATCTCCAGAACAGAACACCTGGCACAGGCTGCCAGTTAACTCAGTTCACCCCCAATCATTGATCAGTTCAAGATAGGCCAAAGTGAACCAGTTCTGAGACTTTTGATGGACTGGTAGGAAGGGAGGCTTTTTCTCCACTGGAGCTATTGGGACTTCCATGGAGAAGCTGGAGTGGGTAGGAAGTCACCCACTAAAGAGGAAAACAAGAAAGGGAAGAGGGCTCCTGGATCAAGCTATGCCTGAAACTGTCACCATGTAGCCCCCACAGTTACAAAAGCTAGTCAACCCCTTATTTCAAGAAAGTTAGGACTGGGGTTAAGGTCTGGCTCCTTTCAACACAAAATCCTGCCTAAATACAGAGCTGCCCTCCAGTTGTAATGCTCTGAGCAGCTCCCAGCTGTCCCCTTCAGTAATCAATCCCAGGGAGGCAGCAATTGATTCAGTTTAGGGGGATGCCCTCATGGCTCTTAGGCTATGTCCATGCAGTGAGAGCCAATGGCTATTCTTCACCTCTGGCCTGAACCCTCAGACTGACTCAAGATGAAGATCAGACACTGCGTCCCAAGCCATGATATCCAGTCTATCACTCCCGTGTGTCATGGTGCCCAAGTACACACACTTGAGTGGCTATGGAGAGACAACGGCCTCCCGTAGGTGAAGAGGTGTTGAGTTGCTTGCTGGTCTGCTTCTATGCTGCTAAGAAAGCAAGTACTGGATTATAGTCTCTGTCTCCTGTGAAGACAGCAGGGCTATGCATCTAGGGCTGTGACCTCCACTACAAATAAAACAGCAACCAAGCTGCATCCCCATCTGAAAGATACAAGATGAAATTTCTGAGCTCAAATGCATGCTCTTGTTTCCTCAGCACCCTTATTAAACTTGACCTTTGAGGATTCTTTAGAGTCCCTCATGTTTACCACAAGCTTTCTCTTGGACACAGAAAGTCACCTTCCAGGAAACAGAAAGGACTTGCAAGTGCCTGGAGGCAACAAATAGTGCACAATGCAACATGGTACATTCAAAGACAAAGAGAGGGATCCCCCAGCAGGAGGACATGGCAATACCCACAGTCCTTGCCAAAAAGGTGCATTTGAAACTGATCAAATATCTAGACCAGCGGTTCTCAACCAGGGGTGATTCTGTCCCTCTGGAACACTTGGCAATGCCTGGACACATTTTTTATTGTCACAGCTAGGGTGTGGGGTGCTACTGGCATTTAGCAATTTAAGGTCAGGAATGCTGGCAAACATCCCACAGTGTACAGAATGGCCCCACCCGAGAGCGATCCAACCCCAAATGCCAGAACCCCCAAATGCAGCACTACAGTTGAGAAACACTGTGCTGGACACAGCCCTCAGAGTACAGAAAATAATCTAAACAGAGGAGCATGTTTAAGTGACTGCTAGTGAAACCCAGAATGGGAAAACACTACAGGACAAACAGACCCACTTCACTAGATTGCAAGAGAGAGACATGACAATGGAAGGATTCTTATGAGACATATTAACCAGCTACATTGTGTGAGTTTTATCTACATACTGATTTTGTTAAATTATAGGAACAAGAAAAAATCATCTGCATTTTTAACATGGTGAGACACGAGATTGGATCATTGCCTGGGTTCTCAACGACACTGAGCAATCGCTGTCACTTTTTGGCTGTGATGATAGTACTGAGATTATTTTTTTGTGTGTCAAAATGCATGTAACAAAATTAACCATTTTTAAGTATACAGTTCAATAACATTAGCACACTCACTGTTGTGTGACCATCCTCACCCTCCATTTCCAGAACTTTGTCATCTTTCCAGAGTTTTCCCAAACCAAAACTCTGTTCCCATTAAACAATCACTCCCTACACTCTGCCCAGCCCCTGGCACACACCACCCTACTTTCTGCCTCTATGAACCTGATTAATATAAATGGAATCACACACTGCTTGTCTTCTTGTATCTGGCTGATTTCACTCAGCACAATGTCCTCAAAGTTCATTTATGTTGTAGCCTGTGTCAGAATTTCTTTCCTTTTTAAGGCTGAATACTATTCCACCGTGAGGACAGACCACATTTTGTTTATCCATTCATCAAACAGGACATTTGGGTTGCTTCCACTGGCTAGCTACCGTGAATAATGCCACTATGAAAAGAATGTGAGTGTACAAATATCTCTTTGCAGACCCCGCTTTCAAATCTTTTGGTTTAAAAACAGCCCTCACAAGACACTGATCCCATTGATATGAAATGTCTAGAAAAGGCAAATCCATAGCCAGCAGACTGGTGACTGTCAGGGGCTGGGGAGGAGGATGAGAAGTGATGCCAATGGGAATGGGGTCTCTTTTGGAGGAGACAGAAATATTTTGGAACTAGATAGAGGTGGTGGTGGTTGAGCAACATTGTGAATGTGCTAAATGCCTCTGCATTTCATGTTTAAATGACCCATCTTATGTTATGTGGATTTCACCTCAGTGGAAAAAAAGAAAAACCAGTTCTTATCTTTCAGTGATTTTCCTGAAACATTGATGCAGGTAACATGTTGCTATCTGGCGTGGTTTCACAATGCTGTAAGAGGGATGTGGGTGGGGATAGAGGGAACAGGTCAGGGTGCTTAGTGGCCCCTGGGGCCAAAGACCAGTGTTCAGGACCCCCCGTGTTTTTCTGTCCATGTTTATGAGTATTTGCAACTTTCAATAATTAAGTTTTAAAGAAAGACAATTTTGCATTTCAAGATTCAGACTAGCGATTTTCCCCAAGACCCACCTGCCCTCCCCATTCCCCAAGCAGAGGGTAAATCCTTCATTGCCCAGAGTGGTCCCCAGGAGGCCCAGTCCAGAGCCTCACCCCTGCTCAGTGGTATAATCTGGGCAAACGGCTTAACACCTGTGGGCCTCACCTTTCCACTATGGGATGGCAGCTGCCAATCTGCCCCATGTACATTCTCCTCCCTCCTCCTTCTTCCTCCTGGGGGAGGGTGCTAGCAGCTGTGTCTCCACCCCCATCACAGCACTGAAATCCTGGCCTGGTTTCCTCTCACCGAAGAAGGGAAAGGAGAAGAAGGGACTTGTTTCAACCTTCACCCCTGCCTCAGACTTGCCCCACCTAGAAGCTCCTAGCTTTGTCTTAACCAGTCTGGGGTGATTTCTACACCTACTCATCTAATTTTCCTGCAGTCCCCAGCAGGGATGACCCTTAAGACAAGAGGCAAGGAGAAGGCAAGGCCTAAGGGAGATCCCAGCTGCATTCCAAGCCTCAGTTTCTCCATCTGCAAAATGGGTATGATGTCTTTGCCTACTCCTAAGCAGTTATGAGGATCCCATGAGCTACATGCTGGGGCCAGACACAAAGCATGTGCTCAGGAAACAATAGCCACCATCCCATACCCATTCAGGCCTTGGAGAGGGGTGGGGAGCCCTGTGATCTAATGGAGGGGAATGTGGGGCAGGGGTAGGAGGTGGTGAACGAGAAGGGGCAGAGGCTGACCGTGCAGTCGTACTGGACGCAGTCATCCCAGAAGCGGCTGGCTGAGAACTTCTTGCGGAGGACTACAGTGAGCCCGTAGATGAGACACTGCCCCACACCCATGATGTTCCCTGTGGAGGGCTGGTTGGGTAAGGGATTCCCAGTCCCCCTCCCTCCAGCCCCCGTCCAAGTCACCCACTGTACCTGCCGAGTGGTATAGGGGCAGGCAATCATACAGCACATCTGCTGCCCGCATGCTGTAGGCATGGTGGCCGAAGGCAGCAATGCGGTAGTACCTGCAGGGCAGGGATGCAGGGGCTGGCACCTCGATCCCTGAGGGTGCGGGAGTGGAGGGAGTGTAAGGGCACTGGGGACACTGCAGAGAGCCAGGCAGAGCCAGCCCAGCTCAAGGGGGGTGGGGGAAGAACTCATGCAGCAAATAAAGAAGTGTTCATGGTAGGTGCCATGATGGGTACAACAGAGTGGAGGGGCAGAAAGCAGCTGAGGGTGACACAGTCAGGGAGGTGAGCAGGGTACTGTCTGGGGAGGTGACACGTGGGCTGAGATCTGACAAAGCTGTGGATGCTAGCTAGGGAAAGGCACCCAGGTATAATGCACAACACGTGCAAAGGTCCTGAGGTCAGAAAAAGCACAGTGCGTTTGAGGCAGTGTGAGGGACCAAGGAACGAAGAAAAAGGGGGAGGGAGGAAGAAAATGACATCAGAGAAGTGACAGGGACCGCACACACTTATAAGGGCTTTATCCTGAAGGCCAAAGGAACTTGACACCAGGGAGGTCTGATTTAGGATTTTAAACCCTGCTATGACCACTGAGGGAAGAAGACCTGTTAGGGACAGAGGTAAGGACAACAGGAGCCCAAGAGGAGTCACAGAGCAGAACTGAGTCCCGAAATGGACCAGGTTTTACCAGGTTGGAATGGAGATGCCCACCAGACCCCAATAGGAACTGGAGTAGGCCAGGGGATGGTCAGGATGTAGATAATGGCTGGACTTATGAGGGCAATGCCCATGGACCCCTCACCTGCTATGTACGACGATGGCAGCCTTGGGAAGCCCCGTGGTCCCTGAAGTATAGATGTAGAAGAGTCGATCTAAGGGAGATGAGGGTATTGGGGACCTGGGTCCCAGCCAGTGGGAACAAGGGGATAGGTGGGCACTGGCAGGACACGGGCTCCACCCTGGTCTTACCGTCCATGCCTTTGCCTGGGGGCGGTACTGGAGGTGCTGTGGAAGCCTCTTTCAGCAGGGGGTCCAGAAGCTGGGTGTCTGGCAAAAGACCCTCAGGCCCCAGGTCTCCAGAGCAGAACTTGAGCAGGCTCTTTCCCAGCTGTCCACTCACCTCAGCCACTGCTATAGCCCAAAACACAAGCCACAGTCAAGATCAGGCCCCTTCCCAAGGCCTGGGATGTACTGTCTCCCTGCCCTGGGCAGTCCCATGCGAATCCCCTCAACCAGTCCCCCAAGATGCAACCCACACCCGGCCTCACCAGCCGTCAGCTCCCCTCCGAAGACCAGAGCCTTGGCACCTGACGTGCCCAGGCAGAAGGCCAGGGGCTCACGGCGCAGGTTAACATTGAGCAGCGCGGCCTCCACTCCCACCTTGGCCAGGCCTAGCCACAGTCCCACAAACTCAGGCCGGCCCTCCAGGAAGATGGCCACCACGTCACCAGGTGAGAAGCCCAGCTGGAGGAAGAGGTTGGCCACGGCACTGGAATAGGCATCCAGCTGCTTGAAGGTCCAGCACACACCACTGCCCGCATCCACCAGTGCCAAGCGCTCGGGGTGTTGCTGCGCTACTGCCTGGAAGATCCGTGGGATGGTGTGGCAGGCGCGCTGGTGCTGCCGCAGTTCCAGGCGCACACGAATCAGCACAGAGAGCCCACTGGGAGAGAGGACAGAGGGGCTGTGTCACGGGGCACCCCACCCAGGTTCCCGGAGGCCTCCTGGAACCTCGGCATCCCCTCTAGAGAAAGA
Source organism: Scalopus aquaticus (assembly GCA_004024925.1). Classification (NCBI taxonomy): domain Eukaryota; kingdom Metazoa; phylum Chordata; class Mammalia; order Eulipotyphla; family Talpidae; genus Scalopus; species Scalopus aquaticus. The sequence continues at coordinate 13,312 of PVIJ01006430.1, read as the reverse complement.
AGGGGGCAGGCACGGGCCCTAGTACCCTGGGGGGGCAGAGGTTACATGAGGATCCTTCGGTTGCAGAGACTAAGGGCAGAGCCATTTTACCCACCAGCCTAGAAGCAGGGAATTCACAAATCTTGCCAGGCCCTGCAGTGTAAACCAGCCAGCTGGCATGCCCAGAGGTGCTGGTGTAGTAGGATCCCTTCAACCTTGCAATAAAAAACATCGCCCTCTTGCTTGACCAGCAGGAATGCAGTGGCCCAGTGGTCTTGCTACCTAATACACCTCTTCAGAAGAAAACTGCTAACCATGCCCAAGAGATAAGCCCAGCAGCTAGTGAGGGGCAACCTACACCCTAAACTGGACTGCCAAGCCTATTCTTCTATCTTCTTCTAATTTCTACATACTCTTTCCCCTCCTTTACCAATACATGCCTTGAAAAATTCTACACTGAAACTCCTCCTAATAGTTATCCACTTACTGTGGTCCAGGGGAAACACGCCTTTACCTAGAGGAGGAATGTCACTGTTAACAGAGTGGACAGTGATGCCCAACATAAGACTTCAAGAACAAGCCATCAGACTGGGGGGTGGAGGAGGGATCCACGATAGGGCCTTTAGCCTCTATATTTCCCACTCTCCTCTTTGGATCTTGCATACTCAATTTCATTGTTAAATTTGTTGAACCAGTAGAAAGGATCATCACCAGCCAGCTCAGGTCCAGCATTAGAGTGACCGTATCTTAGGCCCCTTAGCAAGGGACAGTAGAGACCACCTGGTCCCAACATGAAGCAGTTGCAGGAAATGGGCCTCCCCCTTCAACTCCCAAATAGATTCTGAGCCAGGTATGGTGGGAGCAGGCCTGAGGTTGCAGGAAGCTTAGAGTAGAAAATTTAGTATGGACTTCTTTTTACAAGGTCAAAAACAAGAGGTGGGGGCAGAAAGGATTATCAGTCAGAGGTGGAGGCCAAGAGGATTATCAGGCCACAGAAAACCAACCCAACCCCAAGGCTATAAATTTCACAGAGTAATTCCATCAGAGCAATATATAAGGACATCCCTTGTTTTTTAATGCAGCTCTTAAATGTAGCTCTTGCTTTTTAAGATTGCTGCTTGCCTGGGACTATACAAGCATCTTTTTTCTTAATGAACTAGCCCTGTGTCACTGAACAGGAGATTCTGCCAAGTTTTCTCTCAGAGGGACCCAAGAATCCCCCCACACCAAACCCCAATACTAGGACCCCATCTGTCCTTGTTGCTCTCCTAGGTTACCCAGAGCACCCCATGCTCACCCACCATTCCAAAATAAACTCTGCATGCTCCTCTTACTGGCCCTGGCATCCAGCCCTGAGCTGGGTGGCTGCTTCACCATCATCCCTCAGTGGCACTGGGCACACATGGCTGAGCCCTCTGGCACGTGCCCCTCTCGGGGCTAGGAGACCTGCTACTAGCAGAGGTTCTTCCTCCCACATCTGTCCTGAAAAGGCAAGGGGATAGGCAATCCCAGGGGACAGCAGACCCCAATGGAAGGAGTGAAGCTGAATGACCACATGGAGATAAGTTAGTTGTCAGATGAGCATAAAATGCTGCAAGGATGACAGAGGAGGAAGAAAGAACCAGGTGAATGAAACAAGGCATGAAATGACGACCCTAAAGCCACCTCATGTCGCAACTCCACATGACATGTGGCCATAAATTTTCCCTACAGTCGATACCACTTCCTTATGAAGAGCAGCGCCACTTGGGTAGCATACTACCCCTGAGTACTACCAAACACCAGACATCATGGCAGGACACACATGGTTTGGGGTTTATGATCTAGGGAGTCAAAGGCAATAACTAAGGAACAGGCAAACAAAAAACAAAGACAGTTTTATGAGAAGTTTCCTAAGAAGGAACAAACAGGACCACCAGGACACTTTATCCACAGAGGCAGAGAGCCCTTGCTGAGGGAACTACGTTTACATGGAATTTTAAAGAATAAGAAGGAGCAGCTGGGCCTCTCTGGTGGCGCAAGGGGTTAAGTGTCAGCACTACTGTCTCAGTAGATCTGCCTGTACTGCTCCCTGCTCTCTCACCAACCCCGCCACACCTCTGGCCTACACTCCAGTTCTTGTATGCATAAATAAATAAATCTTTTTTTTAAAGATTTATTTATTTATACATACAAGCTGGGGTACAGGCCAGAGGCATGGGGCAGCGAGAGGATTCACCAGAGACAGAATGGGGAGCAGAACAGGCAGATCAGAAATAACTGCTGAGGGGAGCAGCGGCGAGGCAGGAGAGGTCTGCCGCACCATGTGGGATTCTCCCCAGCTGGGCATCGAACTCGCATCCTGCACTGCCGACAGCTCCACAGCACAGCGCTCAGCTGCTGCACCACCAGGGAGGCCCATAAATAAATAAATCTTAAAAAAAAAAAAAAAAGAGCAACTGGGCCTCCTTGGTGGCACAAGGGGTTAAGACTCAGCACTATGAAGCTATTATCAGCAGCCACTGCAGCACGAGTTGGATCCCTGGCCAGAAAGCTGACCCACAGGGCGCAGCAGAACTCTCTTGTCTTGCCCGCTGCTCCCCTAAGCAGTGTATTTCAGTCAATCTGCCTGTTCTGCTCCCCACTCTGTCTCTGGTGAATCCTCTCACCACCCTGGCACCTCTGGCCTACACTCCAGCTCTTGTATGCATAAACAAATCATGAGAAAAAAAATAAAGAAGGAACAGCTGCTGGGCAAATCATCACAAGTGGACAGAACAGCAAGTGTAAAAGCCTAGAAGTAGGAAGGAAACTGGCACATTTAAAAGAGAACAAGGATCAGCAGGCTGGATTGCGGTGAGTAAAGCAGAGAGTAGGAGGAGACAGCTGTGACAGAATTATTTCACTAACTAGAGAATCAGCTTGGGCACATTATAATGTCTAACATTATTCATTTCTGGCTTCTAATGAGCAGAAGAGGAAAAAGAACCCCAAAGCCATGTGGTAAAGAAAGAATAAACAAACAATGGCCCCTCCTTACAGGGGAAGGCTGCGCAGCCTTCACAAAAATGGGGCCCCCACTGCAGGTGGATGAAGAAGTAGCCTTAGGTAAGTAGCAAAAGTCATTGGCCATTACAGGGCACGTAGAAACTGAACAATTACTGTGCCACCCACATTCCTCAGAACAGCCAGTGAAGTGACTTCCATCTAAAGTATCAACTCCCAAGGACCAGGAAATGTGGGTGGACACCAAATCACCCCACTTTTGGAAGCTGGGGAGCAGCAGATGAGAGGTGGCAGCACCAGGAGGTGAGAGAAGCAGAATCCTGGGCTACAGTGGAGGGTGGTGGAAGTCTATTGAAGAAACAACCCCCTCTCTAAAATAACTAAGTTTGGGGATGCAATGCACAGCATGGTGATCACAGTTACTAACACTGTTTGCATATTTGAAAGTCGCTGAGAAAGTAGATCTTAAAAGTTCTCATCACAAGAAAAAGAATTTGTAACTGTGTGGTAAGGATATTCAACAGATTTATTGTAGTGACGTTCACATACATACAAATGTTGAATCATTATGTTGTATACCTGAAGCTAATATAATGTTATATGCCAATAATATCTCAATTTTTAAAAAAAAATAAACCCCTTTGCCACCCGGGAAAATGCTAGAGACCCATTCACAGGAGGATCTCTGGGTGGGACCTCTCCCTACAAATGAATGTAAAATGACTGTTTACCTACTGCATGCGGAGTCCCCAAATCCTCTTTCCCTCTGTGTTTCTGGGATGCTGCTGGAGAGGCCTGCCCCTCCTGGGGGAAGACCCAAAGGGCTTCTTATGGGGAAATCTGACCAGGCTCAGAGGAACGACCCAAAGACACTGCAATGGAGTTTCCTCAAGCACCACCAGCTGGTGAGCTAAGTAAGCTCATGAAGCTCAGTTGAGAAGATCCCCTCCAGCTCCAAACACACACATGCTGAGAGCATCTAACAGGCTTTACGACCAAGAGCCCTGGGGATCTTCTTTAACAGGAATGATGGAGACTAAAGCAAAAATGGAAATCCTTACAATACTAAGCAAAAAGAAAAAAAAAGTTAAAAAGTCATCATTACCTCTAAAGATAAAAGGAGGCACATTACATCCATGAAACAAGATTAGGATGCTATTAAAAAAAAAAAGCTTTCAGGAAACAAAAAAAGATTCTGGAAAATTTTAATGTAAGGGGACAGACGATATAACACAGAGAGTGTAGACCAATCAAAAATATAGACTTTAGTTAATAATCTGTATCAATATTTGTTCATAAATAATTTCTCAATGTTAGCTCACTAATGCAAGATGTTAACAAGGGAAACTGCAGGGGCAGGATAAAGGGATTATATGGGAACCCTTTATTTTCTAGTCAATTTTTCTGTTAACCTAAAACTGATAATAAAAAATAAACTCTATTAACTTAACTAATGTTAATAAAAATTTAAATATGAGGATATACTTAGACATTAATAGAAGGGTTAAAAGATAAATGTAGAGAAATATAATAAAAAGTATGATAAAACACACAGATGGAAAACTGGAGCTTTGAAAAGATAAAATCAGAGAAACTAATTCAGAAGATCCAATATCACCATCATTCAACAAGTAGTTATCAAACCAGACATTGTTCCAGACACTCCATAATAGAAGTTCCAAGAAAAACAAAGAAAAAAACAATGAGAAAATTGCCAATGATATCATTCAAGAAAGTTTCTCTGATCTGAGGCCCACCACATAATGGATGGAAATAATTCACCATCTTGAAAAGATCCCACAAACTTCTAGAAAGAAAAAAAGGTCATTTATGGATAAGCCATCAGAAAGGTTTCAGACTTCTCAACAATAACCATGATATGAGAAGAAAATGAGAACTAGATTCAATTTTGAAGGAAAATAATTTCCAATCTATACCTAAGTCAATACCTAATTAATCAAGGGAGAAGGTAGAAATAAAAATATTTTCAGGCATAGAGGGTCTCAAAAAATTAACTTCCTACTCCAAAAGCTACTAAGAATGTGCTCCTACAAATTGGAGGGAAGCAAAGAGGAAGACTAGCAGGGACCCAGGAAGCAGGGTATCCAACCCAAGCCAAAAGTGATGATAACCCACACTAAGATGCTTAGGAGCAAGTCTGGGGTGATGGCTGGCCACCAGGTACAGAGGGCAAACTGCCCAGCCTGGACAGATTGAAGAATAGAAGAGAGACTTCTCCAGAAAGATGAAACTGATTGTCCCTAAGATACTCTGCATATCCTGAGTGAAGAGAGACAACTGTTGTGGAGTTTGGGCATCAAGTAGAGACAAATACATAGAAAATTAACAAATATAAAAGCAAAGAATATAACCCAGAGAAAATACATGAAGTATTTGTTCAGGAAATAAAATGATCATAGCATACTAGAGACCATCGCTGAGACGTACTGTGATAAAGTAGTTTTTGTATTTTTTTTAAGGATTTATTTATTTATGCACAAAAGCTGAGGTGTAGGCCAAAGGTATGGGGCAGTGAGAGGGTTTACCAGAGACAGAGTGGGAAGCAGAACAGGCAGATGGACCGAAATACACTGCTGAGGGAAGCAGCGGGTGAGGCAGGAGAGGTCTGCCACGCCATGTGGGAATCTCCCCAGCTGAGCAACAAACTCGCGACACAGCTGCCAATAGCTCCACAGCACTGCACTTAACCTGTTGCTCCACCAGGGAGGCCCAAAGTATTTTTTGTATGCACAAAAAATAAAAATACAAAAAATATTAAAGTATTTTTATATTTTGTGTTACTGGCCTGGATTCCTTAATTACAAACTCACTTACTCTCTAAAATGTATTTGTAATCAATTTTAAGAACACACAGTGAGAATGGCAAAAGAAAGTCTGAGTTGCCAATGTCTACACCGGCACCAAAGATCAAAGAAGGCAACACTGTTTTCTTGTTTCAGCTGTTATCCTAAACATGACCTTATTTGCAGTTCACATTTTTTGCATCGTTGTGCTTCTGTTGTGAATATGCTCTTTAAAGTGGCCACAGGCATAGCGCTTAAAGGTTGTCTAATGTTCCTAAGCATGGTGTGCCTTATAGAAAAGAGACACAGGAGGTAAGTTTCATTCAGGCATGAGTTATATTGCTGCTGGCTGTGCGTTTGATGTTAATGAAACAACTGTATATATTAAAAGAGGTGTCTTTAAACAAAACATACATAAAACAAGATTTTATATATATATATATTTTAAAGATTTATTTATTTATGCATACAAGCTACAGGCCAGAGGCGCAGGGCGGCGAGAGGGTTCACCAGAGACAGCGTGGGGAGCAGAACAGGCAGATCAGAAATACACTGCTGAGGGGAGCAGCGGGCGAGACAGGAGAGGTCTGCCACGCCATGTGGGAATCTCCCCAGCCGGGTGTCGAACTCGCATCTCTGCTGCCGACAACTCCACAGCACAGCACTTAACCACTGCGCCACCAGGGAGGTCAAAACAAGATCATATATTGACTGGTTGATGAAAATGTGACCAGAGGCTTATAGGAACCTACCTATACCTAGTACCTGTACCTGTACCTAGGAATAAGTGTTTGCTAACTCTATGCATACAGCAACTTTATAGAACTGCAAATAATGGAATCGGCTATAATAACATTGGGACAATAAAGGTATGGAAGGACACACGTTGGGGGAGGGTGTGTACGCACACACAGGGACCAAAAGAGGCAGGGGGACAGAAAAAGAGGGCAGGGCATAAAGGAACAGCAGATCCTCATCTTCTAGGAGGGAGGGGACAGATCAAGTTTCAAACTAAACAAAAATGCAGATGTCACCTAAGCCATTTAGAGATGTGGGGGTAAAATCTAAACGATTCAGACAGGCCATAAAGAGCCATTCCTGGGCCTCCCTGGTGGCACAGAGGGTTAAGTGCTGTGCTGTGGAGCTGTGGAGGCGAGTTCCACATCCGGCTGGGGAGATTCCCACATGGTGCGGTGTACCTCTCCTGCCTAGCCCGCTGCTCCCCTCAGCAGTGCATTTCCGTCAATCTGCCTGTTCTGCTCCCCACTCTGTCTCTGGTGAACCCTCTCGCCGCCCCACGCCTCTGGCCTGTACCCCAGCTTGTATGCATAAATAAATAAATCCTTTTTTTTAAAAAAAAAAGAGCCATTCCTGCCAAGAACAGGGGAAATGTGGGCAGAGGGTGAGGAAGGCAGTTGCTGCTTGTGGCAAAGGGCTTTCAGTCTTATGACTTTGATTGAGTTCAAAATTGCAAATGAAAGTGAAAAGAAGGAAGCCCTCGGTGAGGAATATGATGATAAGTCTGTGACTATTTGTGGACACAGAGAACATGAGCAGATCTGAGTGTACTTCTTTTTTTAAAAAAATTATTTATTATTTATGCATAGAAGAACTGGGTTAAAGGCCAGAGGTACAGGGGGTGAGAGGACTCACCAGAGACAGAATGGGATGCAAAACAGGTGAATCTACTGAAAAACACTGCTAAAGGGAGCAGCAGGTGAGACAGGAGAGGTCTGCTGTGCCATGTGGGTTAGCTCCCTGGCTGGGGATTGAACTCAGGCCATAGTGGTGGGCCTTCATGGTGGCTCCCCTGAGACAACCCCAAGGCCACCAGGGAGGCCCTGAGTGTATTTCTTTTTTAAAAAAGATTTATTTATTTTTTATTTACCAGTGGGAATCTCCCCAGCCGGGCGTTGAACTTGTGTCCACAGCTCCACAGCACAGCAGGCGAGGCAGGAGAGGTCTGCTGCGCCTGGGGGAATCTCCCTGGCCAGGTATTGTACTCATGCTGCAATGGCTCTGGATAGCTACATAGTGCTGCACTTAACCCGTTGAGCCACCAGGGAGGACCCCCTGAGTGTATTTCTGTAAATAAATCTTGGGAAAGAGACACGAGACACCTCTGAAGAAGGAATACAGGGCTAGAGACAACGGAGAGAGGGCACGTTTCACTGCAAATACCTCTATGATATTTGAATTTTGCACCATGTGTTATGTTTTAACTATTAGAAAACTATCTTAAAATGTAAAACAAAAAAAAAGTAGCTATTTATACACCCACCTCCCTTGTCAGATTCCCATAGCTCATTCATTCAACTAAGAGTAGCCATGAAGAGCAGTCTCAGCATTACTGAGCACCTACTGTGTGCCAGGCACTGTGCTAACCTTATGGCCATCCTCCAAGGTAGGGAGCTGAGGTCCCATTTGTCAGATGACAGATGAGCTGGGAGCTCAGAAAGGTGAGTCAACATACCCAAGGTCACACATGAGTCAGCAGCACACCAACCCACAACCAAGGCTCTCTGGCTGGGTCACTCTGCCCCTCCTTAGGCTTGCCACAAGTGCTCCCCATGTTCACATGCAGCCAAGTGCCCACAATGAACACAGCAGGCATCCAATTCCTGTTTCTTGAAAGAGGGGCATTATTCTTACAGATGAAGGACACAGAGGAGGGGCAACATTCCAGTGAGGGGGCCTCCCTGGTGGCGCAGCGGTTGGGCGCTGCGCTGTGGAGCTGTCGGCAGCGGCTGTGGAGCTGTCGGCAGCGGCTGACACAAGCTCGAAGCCCGGCTGGGGAGATTCCCACGTGGCGCGGCAGACCTTTCCCGCCACGCCCGCTGCTCCCCTCAGCAGTGTATTTCCGTCCATCTGCCTGTTCTGCTCTCCACTCTGTCTCTGGTGGACCCTCTCACCGCCCCATGCCTCTGGCCTGTACCCCAGCTTGTATGCATAAATAAATAAAATCTTTAAAAAAAAAAATTCCAGTGAGGGACAGGCCAAGGTTCACGACTAGATACTCCTGCTCCACAGCCAAGTGGCTGACCACCAACCCACATGGCCACTGGGCTCTGGGCACCCATGGCTGATAGCAACCAGCACTGATGCATCTGAGTGACTACTCTCTACCCAGCTGTGCTCCAACAGCTTCCTATGACAGAACTTGACAGAGTGCTCCAAGAATCACACGGGAGGCATTAGTGACACAGTCATGGGGAAAGGCCCATCAACAAGGTTGGGAACCATGGGAAATGCCCTCTGCAGAAAGGGGTCCCATCCACAGATGATATAGTGAGAAACAGGAACTGAGGTGGCAGCTGGTCATAGCACTCAGGTTATTTGAGCATTCTGGTGGGTGGGGGACATGGGCATCTCAATTTGTCTTCTCCTGTCCTGTCCTTGTGCAGGACACCCACATGGGCAGGCAGTGGGCTCCAGTGCTCAGCTATAGCCTCATGCCTGGGCTACCCAGCCTGGCAGCAGCCCAAGCCTCCCCCACTTAGGGACAAAGAGGCTACTGTCTGTCTCCGAGTCCTTCCCCAAAGCCTCTTCTTGTCCTCTGCTCCTGTGCCCCTCCTGCTTCCACCCTTGGCAAGAAGAAACCCACAAGGTTGAAAGTGATCAGGTCACAAAGACAGGACTAGTCAGGAGGGCTGGGATGGGGTGCTTATTTTCTCTCCCAGGGTCTAAATGCAGCCCCATCACCACCCCAGCACAGCACCAATACTAAGAACACCACTCTGGAGCCCTACCCCTCCCTGACTGTGAGTTCGTGGGCAAATGACTTCCATGCATTGGTTGGCCCACATATAAAATGTGGGTCTTCTAAACAGGCCTGTGAGCATATTAGGACATGGCCTGGTACACAGAGAGGATTATAAAAGGCTATATTATTCAGTTACTGCTGTGTAACAAATTACCCCAAACAATAAACATTTATCATCTCATAGTCTACTGACTATGGGAGTGATTTAGCTGGTGGTTATGACTCTGGGTCTCTTTTGAGGCTACAATCATGGTGTCAGCTGGAGTTCCAGTCATCTCAGTCACTGGCAGACAGTTCACGTCCAAGTTCACTCACATGAGCCTCTCCATGACTGACTCACATGGCAGCAAGCTCCCCCCAGAGTAAGTGAGCCAAGAGAAAGTGCCAAGAGTGGAACTCCAGTCTTTTTAATTATTTAATCTCAAATGTGATACACCATCACTTCTACAATATGTCTTCACTCAGTATCATCAACTTGTACTTGGAAAATGACTTTCAGGGTCCTGGTGTATAATGAAAGCAGGCACTTGGGATAACACCAATTCATTCAGTGTTGGCCAGAATTGTTTTTATCTCAGCAACATTATAACAAAATGACATTATTCAAAGACCTGCTGTACTGAGTTCTATTCATTAGCAGTGAGTCACAGGTCCAGCCCACACTCAAAGGGAGGGCATCATACAAGGACATGAAGACCAGGAGTTGGAGCCATGGTTGAGGTTGCCTCCTACAGAAAAGTTTGTCAAGCTCTGTATCAGGGACTCAGAATAGACTCAGCTCCTACTCTCTCCCCTCAGGAAGACAGCTGGGCACAGATCCCTACAGTTCCATGGGGCAGAGCAGGGGGTAAGGGAGAAATGTGGGTGAGCCTATGGAAGAAGGGCAGGCCAGCCAGTCAACAAACATGGCACATACTCCTGCTATGCCACCCTGAGCAGTGACACAAAAACCAATACAGGGTCCACAGTGTGTTGGGGTGGGGGGAACCTAAGAATCGAAAGGCAAGAAAGCAGACACATAACAGAATGACAAATGAGGGACTCCCTGGTGAAGCAAGAGGTTAAGTCTCAGCACTGTGAAGCTATCAGCAGCCAGTACAGCACGAGTTCAATCCCCAGCCAGGCACAGCACACCTTTCCTGCCTCGCCCACTGCTCCTCTCAGCAGTGTATTTCAGTCAATCCGCCTGTTCTGCGCCCGACTCTATCTAGCAAATCCACTTACCACCCCAGCACCTCTGGCCTACACCCCAGCTCTTGTATGCATAAATAAAATAACATCTTTTTAAAAAGATAATTACAAATGATGAACAGCGGCTATATGTCAAACTTTGGAGTGACACTGAATTCAAATCCTATGCCCATGACCTGTGTGACCTTGGACATGCGATATAACCACCCTGTGCCTCAATTTACTTATCTCTAAGATGAGAATGAAGAGTACCCACTTCATGAGGTTGCTGGGAGGACTCAAGGAGACATGCCTATAAAATGCTTAGCACAGTGTTAGGCGAGGAGAGGGCACTCAGTAAATGTTGGCTATTATTAGAGAGCAACAAAGGGGGTGGGTCTATGGAGACTCAGTGTCAAGGACAGACTCTCTTAGGAGGTGATATTTAAACCACAGGAGAATGAAAAAGAACAGGAAAGAGCAGTCCAGGCAGTGGCAAGTGCAAAGGCCCTGAGACTAGAACAAGGTTAAGCGTATGTAGGAACAGCAAGGAGGCCAGTGTAGCTGGAAGAGTGACAAAAGGGAGAAACTTCAGGGGATATGGTCAGAGGCTTCATATAATCGAGGTTCTAAGGGTGAGAAGGAGGATGAGAGGATGCTTAATAGGAAAATTCAGCAAAGGGTCCCTCAGGGAGGCAACACCATAAAGAGTCAACAGGTGAAAGGAAGTCATGTATCCCAATCAGCAAGGGAGCAGCTTGTGCTGGACAAGACGAGCTGATTCACACACAAGGTGGACCAATCAAGGTGGTGGGTGGCAATGGGCAGGAGACAGGCTGGCGGGATTTCAGTGCCCAGTTAGAGGCTGAGTCTCCAACTCAGGAGAGTCAGGAGGGGGGCTAGATTATGGAGTGTGTAAACAGATGAAATAAGATCTGTATGTCAGAAAGACAATGGAGGTGGAGGGGCAGCAGCAAAGAGGGCCATGGGGAAAAAAGGATGAGTTCTAGAAGGCTCAACTTGCAGGGAAGTTTCCCCAGCTCCATACCCCTCCTATTGCTCCCAAGCCTAGGTTTCTTTTTTTTTTTTAAGATTTATTTATTTATACATACAAGCTGGGGTACAGGCCAGAGGCGTGGGGTGGCGAGAGGGTTCACCAGAGACAGAGTGGGGAGCAGAACAGGCAGATCAGAAATACACTGATGAGGGGAGCAGCGGGCGAGGCAGGAGAGGTCTGCCGCACCATGTGGGATTCTCCCCAGCTGGGCATCGAACTCGCATCCTGCACTGCCGACAGCTCTACAGCGCAGCGCTCAACTGCTGCACCACCAGGGAGGCCCAAGCCTCGGTTTCTTCATCCTTATAATGGGTTAGTCCCTCCAACTCCAAAAGGAAAGGGTGCCTGTGAAGTCAACAAGCCTAGCCACAAGGGGCTGTCATTTGTTCTGATGGGGATCCCCAGCAACACGAATATCATCTTAGGACCATGTCGCCTTAGGAGGACTCTCCAAGAATATCGGCACAAGAAACCAGAACCCCTCCTCCTCTTCCACAGAGATCTCAGTCTATTGGAATATTTGCAGAGCCATGGGGGAGGGGGAGGAAAATAAGTATTGGAATATGTGGTGACCTCTCCACAAATTCCAAACTTCCTCCAAAATCCTACACAGAAACCACACTCACAGAGCGCACCCCAGCTACACAGAAGCCTACAGATGGCCCTGAAGAGACAGAAACCTTTCACAGACCCTAAAAGTCCTTTACATACTCCCCAAGAAGCCCCTTCATTCCCCCCCCACCAAAAAATTCCTAAATAGACCCAAGGTGACTTGGAAGCCCTCAGAAACCGATAGCTCCTGTGAACCCCCAGGGACCTACCAGAGTTCCTCAAGAGCCTCCAAAGGTCTCCCACAGTAACCCAGTCCCACAGACTCCTAATTTCAGTTTCCCAATCAGCCCCCCAACTACCTGAACTCCTACCAACTACCCAAGAACTCCCAAGTTTCTTTCCAGTCTCCTGAAGCTTCCCAGGCAGTCCCAAGAATCTTGACACCTACTCATTTCCCTCCAGAGACCTTCAGGCTGTCTCCTGCAGGTTCCCTCAGAGCCTTCCAAAACCCGTCACTCCTTCAGGCTCTGCCCTAGCTCTGGCCCCAGTCTTCAAAACCTCACTCCCCAAGCCCTCCTGACACCCCCTAAATCTCCCCAGCAGCCCCCTTCTATCCGCCCCCAGGGCTCGCAGCCCCGCCCCCGATTCTAGCCCGGGGCCCGGAATGCACTCACAACAGGTCCCGCTTCGCCGTCTTGCAAACGATGCGCAGGAAACGCCAGCCGCCGCCGCCCACGTACACTCCGAGGGCTGCCACCGCGCTCCAGGTCCACGGCAGCCCCAGCAACCACAACAGCACCAGCGAGGCCACGGAGGCCGCGCCCGCACCCGGAGCCCGCATCCTGGAGACGCCGAGAGCGCTGAAGACGCGGGGCACCCGGGCCCCGCCCCATAGAGACTCCGCCCCTGTCTCCGCCCCCGGAGTACCGCCCACTTCTAGCGAAGACTCGCCCCTCCACTGGCTGAAACCCGACCCGCAGGCTACAGCCTGACCCCGCCCCC
>PVIJ01006429.1:44092-92244 GCA_004024925.1 Scalopus aquaticus | reverse complement strand
TTCTGGCTTATTTCACTGAGTATGATCCCCTCTAATTCCATCCATGTTGCTGCAAATTGCATGTGTTTATCTTCTTTGAATGCTGAATAGTATTCCATTGTGTATATGTACCACATCTTCTTGATCCAGTCATCTATTTTTGGACATCTGGGTTGCTTCCATACCTTTGCTATTGTGAACAGTGCCGCAATGAACATACAGGTGCATGTATCCTTTCGGATTACTGTTTTGTGTCCTTTGGGTAAATTCCCAAAAGTGGGATTGCTGGGTCGGTAGGAAGCTCCATGTTTAGCAGTTTGAGGAGTCGCCATACAGCTTTCCATAGTGGTTGGACCAGTTCACATTCCCACCAGCAGTGTAGAAGAGTTCCTTTTTCTCCACATCCTTTCCAGCATTTGTTGTTGCCTGTATTTTTAAAGTGTGCCATCCTCACAGATTTTGCTGAGATGTATGTCATGTAGTTTTGCCTGTATTTTCTTCTATGCATTTTATGGTTTCAGGTCTTACATCCAGGTCTTTTATCCATTTTGAGTTGACTTTTGTGCAGGGTGTGAGGTAGTAGTCTAGCTTCATTTTTTTGCATGTCCAGTTTTCCCAGCACCATTTATTGAATAGACTGTCCTTGTTCCACTGCATTTTCTTTGCTCCTTTGTCAAAGATTCATAGATATGTGGCTTTAGTTCTGGGTATTCTATTCGGTTCCACTGGTCTTTCTGTCTGTTTTTGGTCCAGTACCATGCTGTTTTAATTATTATGGCTTTGTAATATAGTTTGTAATCAGGGAGTGAAATTCCTCCGTTTTCTTTCTTTTTAGTTAGTAGGGCTTTAGCTATGCGAGGTTTTTTGTGTTTCCATATGAATTTCATCAGTAGTCGATCTATTTCTTTGAAGAATGTCATTGAGATTTTTCTTGGAATAGCGTTGAATCTGTAAATTGCTTTTGGTAGGATTGCCATTTTGATAATGTTATTAAAATGGATTAAAGATTTAAACATAAAGCCTGGGGCCATAAAACTCTGAAAAAACACAGAAGGGAAACTCCTTAACATTGGCTTTGGTAATGATTTTTTTTGTTTAGGACACAACAAGCACAAACAAGGAAGCAAAAATCAGCAAGTGAGTCTATATCAAACTAAAACAACTGATGCACTGCAACAGAAACAGTTAACAAATTAAAAGGCAACCTTCAAGAGAGGGGAGAAAATATTTGTGGACTATGTATTTGATAACAGCTTTATGCCCCAAATATATAAATTCAATAACAAAATAATTAACAAGCCAGTTAAAAATGGTTAGAGGAACCATACATTTTCCTTTTTTTTTAAAGGTTTATTTATTTATGCATACAAGCTGGGGTACAGGCCAGAGGTGTGGGGTGGCGAGAGGGTTCAGCAGAGACAGAGTGGGGAGCAGAACAGGCAGACCAGAAATACACTGCTGAGGGGAGGAGCGGGTGAGGCAGGAGAGGTCTGCCTCAACATGTGGGAATCTCCCCAGCCGGGCGTTGAACTCGCGTCACGTCTGCCGACAGCTCCACAGCGCAGCTCTTAACCACTGCACCACCAGGGAGGCCCACCAAACATTTTGCTTTTCAAAAAAATATTATAATAAATGTCTTTTTCATTTTGACTTAATAAACACAAATATATATTCTTAAATAAGGATCTTTAAAAATAGTTGTTTTCTCAGTGGCTCTCAAATAGACTATTTTCATTAGCCTAAAT
Organism: Scalopus aquaticus; assembly: GCA_004024925.1. NCBI lineage: Eukaryota > Metazoa > Chordata > Mammalia > Eulipotyphla > Talpidae > Scalopus > Scalopus aquaticus. Next base: position 90,520 of record PVIJ01006429.1, on the reverse strand, counting down.
ATATAAAAATATGTCTGTTTTCAATACAGATTATTTTGAAGTTTGTAGATTGTAAATATATGTATTGCCCAATTCTATTTGCAAAAGTTTCTGAGTTCAGATAAGAAATTAATTATATGATGGTTTTATCTCTGGTTCCTTTGATGACTGGTCTCTTGCCAAGCACACTAGCCATTACACACACACACCACTTGTAGAGCATCTTTTTCAAAGAGTTTTACTCTCCAAAGAAACAACATAAACTAGTTGAAAGGAAAATATGTTTTCCCAACAAATCCAGATATATTCTAAAAGTCACTTTAATAGATAAAATGCAACAGAGGTGACCCTGTGCTGGTTACAAGTTTCAAACTATGAAGGCCCAGCAGCCTTTACTCTAGGGGCTCTTGGAAGCTAGTTGCAATTATGGGAGAAATTCAAGCCACAAGGAAGTGTGAAGAAAGAACCAGGGTGCTATGCTCAACAGGCTTGTTGCAATTCCAGATGGAAATTAATACCAACTGCCAACCGCATGGTTGCATAATCGTCACCACTCCCACGCTGCTGAGCCTCAAATGCCAGATGCCCTAGCAGGTATTTAGAGGAGAACTGCTCAGATGAGACCAGACAATCCAGACTGTTGAGAACTTTTTTAATAAACGTTACTTAATCAAACAATTTATTTTGAGATAGTCATAGATTAAGATGCATTGGTAAGAAATATACAGGGATTGTGTAGACCTATTAACCAGTACTCCCCATTGTTAACATACTGCAGAATGTTAGTATGACAACATGATATCAACATTGATGCAACCCACCCAACTTATTCACATTTTCTCAGTTTTTAATCCTCTCTTGTGTGTTACTGTTTTGAAGCAATTTTATCTCATGTGAAGGGTCATGTGTTCAACACCACAGTCAAGACGAAGATTTCCCTGGGATTCCTTGTATTTTCATAACTAAGCTCACCACCCACCCCACCATTCCTAACCCCTAGCAATCAGGAATCTCTTCTCCATAATGAAAATTTAGCATTTTATAAAGTGCTATGTGAATGGAATTATACAACATGTATCCTTTATGGATTAGCTTTAATTTAATGTCATTCTCTGGAGGTATGTTCAAGTTATTCTATTAAAATTGTATAATTGTATAATTGTAAAATTGTGTAATTTATTCTGTTTTACTGCTGAGTAGTATTCCATGGTATGAATTTACCACAGTTTGATTAAGCATTTCCCCATTGATATTTGTGTGAATTTAAATTTAAGTTTTCATTTCTTTGAGATAAAAGTCTAAGTATGTAGTGGCTGGGTCATAATGTAGCTAGGATGCTTAGTTTTTTTGATTATTGTTTAAAGAAACTACGTACTGTTTTCCAAAATACGTTTCCTTATGCCTGAAAAAAGAAACTTTGCTAGGATTTTGATGGGAATTACTTTAAACCTGTAGAACAATGTGGGGAGAATTAACATTTTTACTCTAAATCTTCCAATCCATGGACACGGTATCTCTCCATTTACTTAGCTTTCCTTTGATTTCTTTCATCAGCGTTTTGTAATTTTCAGCATAGAGGTAACTTCATACCCAACATTTTATTCCCGTTGGTGTGATTATCAATGATACTGTATTTTAAATTTGTTTCATGCAAGTTTATTTTTAGTATATGTAAGTGTAATTGATTTCTGTGTGTCGATCTAGTATTCTGTGACCATTCTGAACATACTTATTAGTTTTAGCAGTTATTTTGTAGTTTCTTTGGCATGTTTTTCATGTAAATGTTATTTATAAGTAGGATTTATTATATTTCCAATGTGCATACATTTATATCTTTTGTTTGCCTTATTGAAGTAGGATTTCCAGTGTTATTCTTAATAATGTGATGCTTGCTTGTTTCCAGTCTTGGGCGGGGAAAGTATTTGGTCTTTCATCCCCCTTGAGTATAAAGTTACCGATACAAGTTTCTTGCGAATGTGTTTTCTTAAGTTGGCATAATTTCTCTCTATTCTTAATTTACTGACAGTTTTTTAAGATCATAAACAAAAGTGCTTTACTATTTATTCATTTATCAACTTTTTATTTTTTACTCTCAAATGCCTTTTCTGCATCAATTGATAAGATAATGTAATTATAGTTTTTACCTTGTTGATGTTCAAGTGATGAACCAGGCTTGTATAGCTGAAATAAGCCCCACTGGGCCATGGTATGTCATACTTTTTATATGTGTTTTGATTCAATTTGATAATATTCTATTGATATTTTGGCATCTTAGATAATGAAAAGTATCATGTCTGGTTTTCTTTATTGTACTCTCTTTTTCAGATTTTTGTATCAGTGTGATTACTGAGAATTTCCCCCCACTCTCTGTTGTCTGGAGGAGATAAAGCTTGTGTTAATTATTATTTAAAAGTTTAGAAAAATCCTTCAGTGAAGCCAAGCCATCTGGATCTGGAAATTTCCTTTTCTAGAGCCTTTGCATTACCAATTCAAATTCCTTAGTGGTTCTGGTCATTTCCTGTCCAGTTCTTCCAGTGGTTTAGAGGGAGGTGTTGTATTTCTAAATATAAATGTAGAAGTAGATGTCCTGTCTCATTCCCTACTCTCTAAGAATTTGTTCTGCCTCCTTTGTAGACTTCCAGGGTTTTACATGTTCATGGAGAGTTTCACTTGGGCCAAGTTTCCCTACAGGCTAGAATAATGCAGTCTCTGAGGGAGTGAGTGAGTCCCTTGAATGATTGTTCCTGCTGTCCCCTAATCCCAACCCAGCATCACAGAAAAGCTGCTAGAGGGCAGGAAGAGTGGTGATATTGCCTGTTTTTTTTTATTCATATCTTTTACATTATTGTGTATTCCCTGTAGGTTACCCACCATCGATTCACCCATGAACCATCACCATAGTCCCTTGTGCTCTTTTCTCCCCCATTTTGAGCCCTTATCCTCCCCCTCCCTTACTAAATGTCTCTTTTTAATTTGGTTCCCCTATATTCCTGTTACAAATGAAACCATTCAATATTTTTCTCTTTCTTTCTGGCTTATTTCGCTGAGCATGATCCCTTCTAGCTCCATCCATATTGCTGTGAATTGCATGTGTTTATCTTTTTTGAATGCTGAATAGTATTCCATTGTGTATATGTACCACATCTTCTTGATCCAGTCATCTATTTTTGGGCATCTGGGTGGTTTCCATATTTTAGCTATTGTAAACAATGCTGCAGTAAACATACGGGTGCATGTATCTTTTTGGATTAATGTTTTTGTGTCCTTTGGGTAGATTCCCAAAAGTGGTATTGCTGGATCATATGGAAGCTCCATTTTTAGCAATTTGAGGAATCGCCATACAGCTTTCCATAGTGGTTGGACCAGTTCACATTCCCACCAGCAGCGTAGAAGAGTTCCTTTTTCTCCACATCCTCACAAACATTGTTGTTTCCTATTTTTTAAATATGTGCCATTCTTGCTGGTGTAAGGTGGTATCTTATTGTGATTTATATTTGCATTTCCCTGATTATGAGGGAGGTTGAACATTTTTTCATAGGCCTGTTGGCCATTTGCATTTCTTCTTTGGAGAAATGTCTTTTAAGTTCTTCTGCCCATTTTTTGACTAGATTTTTTTGCTTTGTTTTTGTTGAATCGTGTGAGTCTTTGTAGATTTTTGTGATCACTCCATACAACCGATATTGCCTATTTTCTCTGTCTCCTTCCCAGTAAGAGAAATGCCAACCCCATATCTCCTGGCCTTTTGCTGGTACTTGGCAGCTATAGCATTAAATTCAGCGGGAATATACTGTGACGATGAACATTTTTTCAACAGGGTGCTGCCGGCAGGCTGGGATGGTTGTTGTGCTTTTTGCTTTCCTTTGTATTAGGGGTCAGACAGCAAAGGGCATTTTTGTCTGTTTTACTGTCAATCACAACACCTTCCTTTGCCAGTGCCACCAGGGTCTTTTTGGTGAGACTTCTGTTCGTTGTGTGGGAATGGACGTTGCGCCAAACTGGAACGCCTTCGATTGCTAGCTTAGATCAGGAAACACCAGTCCTGTTCAACCATCTTCTTTTGGGTGAGATGGTTGTAAACACTTTGTAGTTAAGGTTATTCTCCATTTCTGAAGTGTCAAACCAGTTTGCTCTTCTCTTTCCATTTCCACATTTCAGAGGTCTGGGTTGGTTTTCTCTTGCATTTGTACTAAAGGTTGTAGTTGTATGTATTGGAGAGGAAAAGGGAGACATGGATTGATGTCATCTTGTTTGGATCAGAGATCTAGTTAATCAGAATAGTTTTTTTTATAAGATCACTTCATTTTGGGATCCTTTATTACAAAGGAATTTATAACTGCTATGCACTTTCAACTTGAAACATTAACAGTCTTTTGTGTTGTGCTTTTAATAACTGTGACTTGCTTTTTTATAACTCCATCATGACCAAATATAGTATCCCTCTATCATGTACGTTATCAGTTTTAGATGTAACTTTGTGAAAACGATATAAAGTATATGTAATCTCATGGGTGACTTTCTTTTATTCCAAATTGCATTGCTAAGATTCATTAATATTCTTGCACGTAGCTGTCCAGGCATTTAAACCACTGTGTAATATTCCCTTATGTATTTGTCGCTTTTTTTATTCATTCTCCTTTTGATAGTTGTTTTTAGATTTCTGATGTTACAGAACATTACAGTGAAAATCCCCATGCATATCTCCCTGTGTGGTATGTGCAAGAGTTTCTTTTGGGTACATGACTAGTAGGAAAATTGCTGGGTTACAGGTTCTGTAATTCATTTCCATAAAACACTGCCAACTGTTTTTCAAGGTGACCGTACTAATTTATGCTTCCTCCCGCAATGAGTAAGAAATTACAGCAATCCAGATCTTCTCCAACACTTGGTATTATCCACTTGACATTATCCACTTGGTATTATCAGATTTCTTACTTTCACCAATAAAATGGGCACAAAATGATGTCTCATCTTGGCATTGATTTTCATTTCCCTCATCACTAATGTGGCTGAACACCCTTTCACATGTTTTCCCCCTGCATGCGTTTTCTCTTCTGTGAAAGGCCTGTTCATGTCTTTATATCTTTTACTAGGTTATCTGTCCTTTTTCTCAAACAAAAGAAAGTTTGATTGAAAAGTCAAAGGCACTTCAAAGAAAGAGGAGAGCTGCTATGGTCAAGTAAAGAGACCTCAATTTCAAAGAATAAATAAACTCCTCAGCTTTAGTAGCTGATGGACAATTGCTGTTAAGCTGAACAGTGGTATAAGGGATAATTCCAAACTAGTTTTGAGTGATTTTTAAAAAAGAATTTCCATTACCTATTGATTTCTATCTGGGCCCAAATCTGGGACCTCTGCTGGGTGTTGGGGAAAGAGGACCAAAGTAACTGGAAATCATCTTGCCAACAAGGTGGAGACAATGGGCCAGCAGTGAGCAAAATTGGGAGGCGTGCTACATCCTGCTCTCAGGCCCTCTCACTTCTGCATTTCTCATTCACTCCTCATGCCACTTGTGGATATGGCTTCTCGTGCCCACCCAGGACCTGTTCCCTGCCACTCCATTCAGACCTTCCCTTGCTGGGCACGGATTCTGTCTCCTTGCCTTTGCTGTCACCATCCCCAGCCTCATAACCTTCAGAACCCCCACCTACTCCAGTGGTAATAATATAAGGTAATAATAATATAAGAATGCACGCTTTTGAGGACCACTCTTTTACCAACACCATTTTAACAATTTTGCCTGAATTTATGTATTTTATCCTCAAAACAGCTCTATCAGATTCCAGTTTGGTGCTAGAATTTTTCTTAACCTCATTTTCATTTTTTTAAAGTTCTTTTCAGTTGCATTTTAAGTTTTGTGCAGATCTGCTTTTCCTCATGCTGTTTGTAATCTGGTCTTCATTGCTAATAGGATTTTGTTGTTTCTTCTCAGTATTAATGGTTTTCATCAAACTCGTTTAGTATCTTATATTTGTATATTTCTGCTTTTTGTTGTTGATTTACTCTCTTATTGAAAATTTAGATATATAGAGTATCTACATAAGTGATTATATAAACTTCACATCAGAAACTAATTAAAAATATATATACAGACTTCTGTTTGATCTAGATACCTAAAGTCCTCTTTAAGAATGCTTAATTCAGTTTGGAAAGTTCTGCTTTCATCAGATATTTTGTGAACTTTTCCTTGACTGAATTATTTGTGTTCCATTTTATTTCTATAGTAGTTTTGATTAGATGATGGCTATCAATCCGTATTTCCATGGATCATGCTGGTGATGTAATATGTTTTGTAAGATTTCTAGTTCAAGTTCACGATTTGCTGCAGTGTAAACTGGTTTCCTTACTGGGTAGTTATCTTTTTTTTTTTTTTTTAAGAGTAAGAAACTTAAACACAGGATTGTTTTGGATCTTCAGAAATCATAAATTTCCACTTTGCTCCCCACCTTTGCGATGCAATTTTCGTAGAGCAACTATTTCTCTTTCTTTTAATCTCTTTTCCTCTTCACCTGTCAAAACATTACCTTTCCAGGATTGCCTGCTTAAAACATCACATTTAAAAAAAAATCATTGAAGGGACACTGGTGGATAACATTATCTAGGTTCCAGGTATACAAATTCTAACTTGGTGTGTATAGACTACATTACGATCACCTTCCAAAGTCTAATTTCTATCACGACATGCAGTTGACCCCCTTTACCCACTTAAATCTCTTATCATTTAGTGTTCTGACCTTATGTATATTTTCTTTTCCCAAGTTATTTTCTTTTCATTTTTCTCATTTAGGTGAACTTTCGCTGTCTGGAGGTGATTTCACTTTCCTCCTTATTTGCCTTTGTTCTCTGAAAGGGAGTGTAGCAGATGTAAGGGAATTAGCTCGCTAGGATCTGGTGTTTAGTTTTCTTTTCACGGGTAATTTTTTCCCCCACAGCTAATTTACAGCTTGAGCATCCTACACCTTTTAGTTATGTCAAGAAAAAAATGTGTGTGAATTCACTTTTTCACCTAGATTTATTGGGAGTTTTGTAGCTATGCTGATGTTACCCAAATTGCCTATTTTACTTTATGAATTACTTTTTATTAAAATAGAATTTTACAGAAAGTGAATAAAGCATAGTGTAAGAGCTCAGTAGTTTTTAAAATCATCACAGACCTCAATATATAGAGGACTGCAAGGACCCTGGAAGTCTCATTTTGCCCCTCTCTCAACTCCTAATCTCTTCAATCCAAAGGCAAACAGTATCACTATTTGTATAACCATATTTTAATTTGGTGTGTTTTAGCCTGCAATAATATCACTGGACATAATTGTATGCCTACTTTATTTCTATCAAAATTATCTAACGAGATTCTTCTATGCAATTGTTGCATAGCACTGTTTCAGTTCTTTTCATTGCTGAATATGTATGCCTCAGTTTGAATTTTCTCAGTGTGGATCCTGATCCTTTGTAGTTCTTAGCTAATATTGGTTTCATTCTATTTTTGTGTGTGTGAAAGTGAGATTAAAGTGCAAAGATTAATGATCTTATCAAGGCAATCTTGTAGGTCAGTGATTAAATGGGACTAAAATCCAAATTTCCTAAGTCCTTGTAGAGATAACATTTTCTCACTGCATAATGATTTATGAAATAAAAAAACGATTAGTCATTTTCATTTTTTTCCCTAAAGTTATCACATAGAGGCTCTTCTTCACCTTTAAGTATTTCTCAAAACTCATTTTTTTTTTCTATTGATACATTGTTATTTTTGCCATGGACATGCCTTTTTTTTTTAATCCATTTACCTCTTCAATTCAGCTATAAAATTAATTTGCTTGTGATAAAACATACCTTATATAAAGGTCAGATGCCCTATAAAAATTCAAGCAATAAACCCTGATTTACAAATGTTATTCAAATCAAGTTAAAATCATATTTGAAATAATGATGTTTGTAATATTTTCCCTATCAGTCTCTGTCATCCTGTAGATTGCTGGACTTTTTTATTGGAAAGGAACAACCTTGTCCCTGAAACATATTTGAAAGATAACACTGGTCAACAAATTTTTACAAAAGTCATGTTACTGAAATAAAATTAGTCATTTCCTATCAATTTGTATATGCTCAACACGAATATGACAGTCAAATTCTAATTTTGGCTCTAGTTTTTTTGTAATCTGCAATAAAATGATGCTTACATCATGATATGCATGCCAATAATAATAGGCCTACGGTTAATAACTGTAAGAAATGAAGTCATAGACTGCTTCTTAGATTTCTTCGCTTGTCTCTTGCACAGCTGTTCCGGAATAGAATAGATGGAAGACCGTTTCCATGGTGCAAAAGCACAGCCTTAAGACTCAGTTTCGAAGAGACTAGAAATAGTCTCCATGCTTGTGGGTCATGAGTTATTTCTTTTTTTTTTTTTTAAAGATTTTATTTATTTATACATACAGCTGGGGTACAGGCCAGAGGCGTGGGGCAGTGAGAGGGTTCACCAGAGACAGAGTGGGGAGCAGAACAGGCAGATCAGAAATACACTGCTGAGGGGAGCAGCGGGCGAGGCAGGAGAGGTCTGCCGCACCATGTGGGATTCTCCCCGGCTGGGCGTCGAACTCGCATCGCCGCTGCTGACAGCTCCACAGCGCAGCGCCCAACCGCTGCGCCACCAGGGAGGCCCTTGAGTGATTTCTAAGGCATTCATTAGGCCCTCAATATCGGATCAGAATACCAGAGTACTTTCCTTTCTGAAGAAAGGCTCCAACTGCTGGTGGCGCTTTCAATAGAAAGTAATTGTGACTTCTTCTTCTAGAAGATTCCATTGTTGGAGTCTTGACCCTAGCAATTATACCTTGTTCTTGGATAAGTCCAAATCATGAACCAGGTCATTGAATTCTTCCTGTGTCAGTCTGTGTGGGGTTGATGATGCACCACAGTGAAAATCTGGATCACTGCATGCTGATGGAACAGAAGAACAGGTCGGCTCACCCTTGTCCTCATGAGAAGAATCAAGAGCATATTCTGCTGGGGGTTCTGGAATAGGAAGTTCTCACCATTTGGAACTGGTCTCAATGCAGACGGACTTTTTGGGTAGACTATTCTCAACTTCTTTTGCTTCGTTATTCCGCCAGAAAGAGGACGAACCAAGCAGAAGGAACAGTCTTTGATGTGGTTGCTTTGCTCTCTCCACACCATGGGGACTGCAAATGGCATTGATGGTCTTTTGCCATTGAACCACTGTGAAAACGGTGTTGTACATGTAGCACAGCATAGATGCGGGGCCTAAGGCTTGTCTTGGTCACCAACCTTGCATCCCAAGGAAAGATGATAAGCCTTCTTCACTTGAGAAGTGATAGTTTTCTTCTGGTTGGCAAATGTCCCTTCCCCACAAATAGAGCAGAAATTGTCCACACTATTAATGTACTTTCTAGGCATTCCTGTTCTGTATTGTGCCTAAATGGATAAAATACTAACAGTTCTATGGAACAGTAGCTTAAACTGTCTCGCACAAAGTCTGAAATATTTTCAATGCTCAACCTTTCCGAAAGGGCTTTCTATAGTGCACTGCTGACGTCAGCTTACTTCAGCAGCTGCCTTGCAGTAGTATTGCATTGCATCAGAAAATGATGCAATCCACTCTGAATGATGTGTGCATGATGGTATTATGCAATGCGATGCAATATTACATCATTGTAGGCTGATTTAGGATGTTGTTGCAGTCCTACTGGATAAATTGTACAGTGAAGCCTATACAATGAATTCTATGAAGTATCTTCGAAACGAGAGCTAATAAAAATTTTTCAGTGTTATATTCATGTTCAGCACACCAAGATACTGTAGATTAGGGCCTTTTTAAGTCAGTAATGATCTCACTGTTGACCAGTGTAATGAAACAGTAATATCAGTGGTTTTCCAGCTGAATTACAGAATTTATTTCATTCAAATTTGAAATGTTTTATTCAATTTTGAAGTATAACACAACTGGTAAAAATAAACAAACATTCAAATAAATAATTAAAATTTAAAGAGTTGGTTATTAACAGATCAATTTCTTGTGCTGACAGCTTGACATTTTTGGATAGAGATTTTAGAACAATGTCTAAAATGATAAACCTTATATCCTACCCAAACCCTCAGAAAATCTCTCACAAAACTTCAAAAGCTCATGCCTCTCATTTCTGTAAATTCATAATTCTGCACTGGTAGAAACAAGAAAAGGAGGAAAACAGAAAGAGTTTTATTCTATGAGTATTTCATTATCCAGTGGTTTTATGAACTTCTGGTTTTAAAGAACTGCACTGACTGTGAGCTTTACAAAGAAATGAAAAGAAGAAAAGAAAAAAATAAGAAAAGAGGAAGTGATTAGCTGTGTTCTTGTCTTTTAGTCTTTAGTTCCGTATTTTACACTTCTACATTTTATATACACTATTATCATAAATTCCAGTGAAAATTCAGATATGTCAATTTCATACTGATTCTTTTTGTAATCAAGTGATCCTGTGCTTGTTAAAACAACTGAGGACATAGAATTCTTTTTAAAGAAATTATTAACTATAGTTGCAATGCTGTATATTAGATCTCCAGAACCAAAGTGACTGCTTATGAGGTAATTAAAGTTGAAGGTGAAATTAAGATTGCTAATCAGCTGACCTACTTTACTACTTCAACTTTAATTACCTCATAAGCAGTCACTTTGGTTATCAGTGAATCTTGAACAATAAGAACTCTTGGAAAAAATAGTGATCAGTAGGGGAAATGACAGGTGATCATTTCACACAGTGTTGGGCTCACAGTACAGCCCATCTGGGTGGAAATTGGGGGGCATCACAGGAACTTAGTACCACAGAAAGGCATTAAAGGAAAACCTGCACAGGTCTACATCGTTCCCCTGCATATAATGTTTTTTTTTCATGTATAATAAAAGAAGTTAAAAACAACCTATCTACAAATATACTTAGGTCCTTATGCAACTTTCTTATTACCATATAATTTAATGAATGATATAGGACAATATAGTGTTCCACTCCCTAAGGAAATACTTCATCACCAAAAAATATTTTGCATTATCTATTAGAAGCAGTCAGATAATTCAGGGATGTACTTAAAGATCAGAATCTAATGTCCAGGATGTAGCTAGGGGACTCCTATATCATATATGAATCTATGACTAATTGCCAGAATTTTGCTTTGGGATACTATCTTCATTATTCATTGCCTATTAGAAGATTTTTACTGCAGCATCTTGATTTAGTGGCCTGTTTCTGCAGAATGCCCAACATATTACTGATTATATTTAGCAGCAAAGAAAAATATTATCGTTTCATGCACTTAGTTGCTCTCAAAATAAATTTTTTATTGACTTAATGATTGCGTTATATTCTGCATTGTCTTTCTATTGCTTTATAACTTTTTAATTAAAATTTTCATATTTTATTTAAAAGGCATCTATGCACCTCTTTAAAAAAGTAAACATGCTGAACAATAATAAAACACATACAAAGACTTAAATTACTGTATGACTACAGAAGAATGCAGTAGAAATTGTGGATGTGGATGTCTAAGAAGAAAATTAGGGTCAGGAGAAGAAAAGTTCCCAAAATCTCTTCTCTAGCACTTTGGTTAATGATGCTTTAATTCATTTTGTAATGTGGGTTATCATTGTGATAAAAGCATCAAAAGAGATAGGAAGATTTGTGAAGATATTGCAAAATTAGAATATGGAAGAACTTCTTTGAAAGTTTGCTTTTTTAATTTTTCACGTTTTGTGAAAATGGGATTAATCTATTTTCTTTTATTATTTTTCAATTTTGCCAACTTTTTGAGTTATAACTGACATATTATTCTATTTCAGATGTACAACATAATGATGTGATATTATATACATAGTAAAATTGTCTCCACTATAAGTCTGGATAACATTTGTCACTTTACATAGTTACAAGTTTTCTTTTTCTTGTGATGAGAGCTTTAAAGTATACTCTCTTAGGAACTTTCAAATATTCAATACAGTATTATTAACTATAGTCTCCATGCTTTGTTACAACCCATGATTTATTTATTTTATAACTGGAAGCTTGTACCTTTTGACAACATTTACGCATTTCCTTCCTCCTCCCTACCCAGCCCCTGCCTAAAGCATAGATGAATCAGTTCTCTGTATCTATGAGCTTGATTATTTTGTTTGTATGTTTGTTTTTCTCTCAAAGTAATTTAATCCAATCTGTTCATATGAGCAGCTAGAGATCCTCATAGATTAAATGACTTCACCAAGGTCATCTGAATTTCCTGTGTCATAGTAGTAAAATCCACCTCTTGTCTGAGACTTTAATGTAAATAGTCCATTAGTTTCCAATTTAAGATGGCCCAAGTCCCTTTACATTCCTGCATGTATGTGGCACACCCATGCACACACACACACACACACACACACACACACACACAGGCACATTTCCACAAATCAGAAATAGGGAATCTGGAAAACAAAGACATGGCTATATATTTGGTACCATCTATTTTCAATAATACAATTATAATTATTCTGAGTCTGTGTGTGTTTCAGCATGAGTACTTTGAATTTCTGTACATACATACCTATAAAAGCAGGCAGATCTAAAAGGAGATGGCGTTAGATTATAAAATACAATCTCCCCCAAACTGTATGATTAGTGTTAAAGAATGACAGATCCGGGGAATGTATAGCTATAGGATACCTTAATTAAGTAAGAAATTCTGATGAAATCTCATTATGGCTGGGGAAGGAACAATTCATCCAGTTAACCAGGAGACTGATTGGGTAGCAAAATCTCAGAATCTGTGAATCTACCTCCATTTGGAGCATTGAGAAATGCATTCACCAGTGCTGAATATACAAGGAAGAGTTTTTCAAAGACAGGTTACAGAATAGCTTCAAGAGCAGCCCACAGGGAAGATATTTGGGAACACAGTGGAGTCAAGAATTGTGAAGGTTCCGAGATTGTATCTTGCTTGCAAACTGACACATTAGTATGCGACATTTTCGTAAATGCTGGCAGAAGATAAATTACTTCTGGGTCAGAGACAAAGGATGTTATTACCATTAGCATTGCAGGCAGCATGAATTTCATGGTTGCATTAGTTCCCTTTGTTCCCCGAGTCCCATCGGACTGATAAGGAGCGGCCCCAGTGGCTGCTGCAAACACCGTGGGTCTGTGTCACAGCTGAGGCTCCAGAATCGTTTAGAGTAGAAGGCTGCCAAACCCACCTGACCTTTGCCCCAAGGGAGACATTACCCTTATAGTCCTGGAAAGCCAACAGATCTGTCTTCTGTCCAAAGAGTGAGACACTCTCTGTCATCCAAGCCTGTTTGCTTGTACAAACATCCTTGAAATGAGGTCCAGAGCAAACACTCTCAGTGCCTCTACTCAAAAGACAAGCAGAATGTGAGAGATCCGTGGAAAATTGTTTCCTACCAGGTGGCCGAGTCATCAGTCACTGGTGGATGTGCAGATTGCTCCAAATGAATTTTTCCTAATTGGACACCTTTTAAACTTCTCTGGGCCAGAGGAGGGGATGTGACAGCTGGCACTTGTTTTCACAGGCACTCATCTAAAAATGAGAAGCCTTAAATCCTACATATTGCTTCACAAGCCCTCACAGAATCCTTCACAAAACTTCAAATGCCCATGTCCCTCATTTTTACAAACTTACCATTCTGCACTAGTAGAAACAAGGCAGAGAAGAGGCCGTTTCACTCTATGAGCATTTCATTACCCAGTGGTTTTATGAATGTTGTCTTTTAAAGAAGCCGGGCTGTGCCACATGTAATCACACACGGGGCAGCTCTCTGGAGCAGGCAGGGAAGTTATCCCACTTCTCTGCCTGAGGAGTCTGGGCCACAGGGTCTGAGACCACGAGGTCAAATAACCTTCACCTCAGCCACTGGCACTGTGTACTGGATTGAATCTGGGGGTTACCCAATTAGAGATTTTTCCTGGTTCAGTATCTTCAGGGAGTAAGAGAAGCAGCAGCAGCATGAGTGCAGAGCCTCCCCCAAAGAGTTGGGAATTGACACCCCGTTCCCCACAACAACAGCCCCCCCCCATAAACAACAGCCCTATTTGGTAAGCCGGACAACAAATTTGAAGTTGGAGGAAATTCAGAGGTGGGAATAAGTACACTGTCCTTGAGACAGTAGTTTATATAATGTTTCATCAGGTTCGGGGTTTCTAGAGCACTAACTTCCGAGAAACAGAATGGTTTCACTCAAGACTCAAGCCAAATGTATATAATCATAATATGCATTTTTGGGGTGTGTGGGGGGTGGGGAGAATTCACATTACAATAATATAAACATACAGTTAAATTGCAGCAAAAAGCACGAAAGGTAACAAAGTTCTTGGCAAAGTTCAGGAGACTGGCTAGGCAGATCCGGTGGAACCTGGTCCACAGAGCTCTGAGAATCTGTTCAGGAAGCTGAAGGGGGTGCCCTTTCTTAGGGGGAAGTCCCTGGCGGTTCTCACCAAACTCTGGAGAAGACTTCAGGACCACAGGCCTGGAGTCCATAACCGTCATAAATCGCCTCAACTTCCATGCCTGTATTTACACCACTTTTCATATGCACCTTATTAGGACCACCTATTAATTGTGATTTAGGTGGGGCCTCTCCACACAGCCAAGTTTTATTTTTGCCTTTTCCACGTCTGTTTATTAGTGTTTTAGCAGAAAAGTGGTTGATAACTTAAGTTGCGCTCTCGTTATCGCCCCTCCCTTTCCATCAGTCAGGGTCATTACAATATTAATACATGACAGTTAAGTTGCCAACTTATTTTCCTGATTTCTGGTTTGTAGAGTTTTAAACTGCTTCCCTCTGCCTATAGGACAATTAACATATTTAAGACCTTACTTTCCTAGTTAATTACAGAGGATTCGCACAGGAAAAAAGTGGCAAAAAAGGCCAATTGGCCCCTGGTAGTATTTTTAGTTCTTAAAATCTCGGTTTATCATTATAAAGTATTAACAAACAAAAAAATGCTTTATTTTTTAACCTTTGAACAGTATAAAGTCAAATGAGGATTTAGATGAAAGTTTTCCTTTGTAACTACCCTCAGCAGGGACATGCTTAAAATTTCCTTGCAGCAAAAAAGTAAAATAAATTTGTTGTAACATAAAGAGCAGATAGAGATACTACTTCATTATCGAATCAGAAATTGTATTCTGAATAAAGAGATAATTTTGCATCTGTTGGTGTTCATCTTTCATTTAAATTAGGTCTTATGCTTTAGATACAAGCTAAGCAATATTTGATATGACCAAGTTCTGGAAGATTTTATTTTAAAAGGTAAATAGGATGTTTTAAGATTTTTTCTTAATTGATGCATGCCTTGCTTTCATATTTGTAAATGCTGCTTTCAGAAGAAGATCTCTTTTAGAAGTTGAATAATCATAATAAATTAATCTTCTATTTTCTACAACAAGGTGGAATATATACATCGGTTACCAAAGAGAGACTAGAGCTGAACATTCATTGAAATTCAGATTATGAACACTGTGGATTTATATGTATTTGTAGAAGCCTGTATCCCAGAGCATTTGAAAGTATTCATCTTTGCAAATAAGTACTTACTTGTTTGTGATATGTACTTACTTCATATTATCACTGTGTTGGGGAAGACAGAAATGGAGAAAACTGGGGAGAATTATGTTCTCATTTTTTTGCCAAATAATAAATTCAGGAATAGATTCCTGGACAGAAACAAATTTCCTGTATGGTTTCTAGCAACTCCTTGGCTATTTCTTGTCTCCATTTACCAAGCTATCAAATTGGATTTGGGCTATAAGACTGGGATTTAGCTATGTTATGTTGCCAACCCCAGATCTAAATAAATTGTGCAGTTGGAAATATTGATGGCTTTTTTTTTTTTAAGATTTATTTTTTATTTATACATACAAGCTGGGGTACAGGCCAGAGGTGTGGGGTGGCAAGAGGGCTCACCAGAGACAGAGCGGGTAGCAGAACAGGCAGATCAGAAATACACTGCTGAGGGGAGCAGCGGGCAAGGCAGCAGAGGTCTGCCGCGCCATGTGGGATTCTTCCTGACTGGGCGTCGAACTCGCGTCGCCGCTGCTGACAGCTCCACAGTGCAGCGCTTAACCGCTGCGCCACCGGGGAGGCCTTGATGGCTTTTTTGTGTGAAAAAGGTAGGGAGGTCTCTACCCCCAGGGCACAGGGCAGTAATTAATGGACTGGTCAAAATCTATGTAAGAAATTCTACTTTATAGTTACTCAAAATTTATTGAAATATTGACATACTTTCCAAATGATATTAATTGTGAGATACATGCAAATTAAATTTTAACTAAAAAACAAATGGAAAATCTCTTGTGATAAACAACATTGGTTTGGATCCTATGTTCTCCTGTTTATTTGGTTCAACATTTAACTTTAATAGATGGGCCTCCCTGGTGACGCAGCGGTTAGGTGCTGAAATGCGGAGCTGTCCGCAGCGGCGACGCAAGTTCGATGCCCAGCCAGGGAGATTCCCACATGGCGCGGCAGACCTCTCCTGCCCACTGCTCCCCTCAGCAGTGTATTTCCGTCGATCTGCCTGTTTTGCACCCCACTCTGTCTCTGGTGAACCCTCTCTCCGCCCCACGCCTCTGGCCTGTACCCCAGCTTGTATGCATAAATAAATAAATCTTTCTAAAAAAAACTTTAATAGATGAACCAGTTCCAACTGAAATAGGGATTGTTTATTTTGCTTAGCTAAAATCCATGCTAATGGCCCATACTAGTTATATTTTCTGTGGTAACTGGCAAGTTTACAACTCGTGACGATTGTTCTGTATTACTCCTTTTCTAAAACTTCACCCGACATTACTTCAGTTAAGAGAGATGAAGCATAGAGTGTCAACTATTTCAAATATTCATCTCAAATGAATCTTTTTTAAAAACTTGCTGGGAACATTTTGCTATTTTCCAGGAGCTGGTGACTTGCTCAAGATCACACTGTGATTGAGTGTAAGATTCTGGATTTATCTGCCTCTAAAGTCTGTTCTCTTTTCATTTTTTCTGTCTCTCAAACTTTCGTTGCTCCTATCTTATTATATAAGCTGTCTCTAATGCTCACTTGTATTTAGCCATAGTTTCTGCACAGAAAATGCAGGGAGATTTTCAAAGATACCTTCAACCTACATTTCTTTCACATTTTCTTTCTTTCAACTGTCTTAACATATTTTAATCTGTCTTTAATCATATTTCTTTCCCCAAAGTTATCTCAGTTTTTGCACATTGTAAATCCCTATGTGCTATACTGATAAACATGAAAAAAGATAGTTATTATATTTATCCAAATGTCAAAAATTTAAAATAAGTGCATTTACTTTAAAAAGTGCAATTTTATTTAATACTAAACTTCTGCAGCTTTGGTGATGTCTCTCAGCTTGATGTCAGTGGCAAAAAATACATATATCTCAAAAGGTGTCATCTCTTTCAAGTGCAACTCTGCTGTCTGTTCTATAGCCCACGTTGTTCTACTCTGCTGTTGTCCTTGGAGTTGGGAGAACAGAGGAAACGTTAGGGAGAATCAATAGGTTTTACAGGGTGTCCTGCAAAGGAAATGACAGCTTGGACTTCATTTACTGAAGGTTGGAAAATTGACTGCAGGCTCAGAGGAGGATTGCAAGATGTAGTCTAAATTAGATCCAAACACCTTCTAATCCCTCAGAAACAGACAGTATTGAGTAAATATTTATTGAACGACTGCTGAAAAGAGGCCTTACATGGATACTGGGTTGACAAGGTTAGTCCCCACACTTGAAGTCCTAATGATCTAGTCTAGTGGGGACTAGCCAGAATAATAGGTGTAAACATGCATGTCTTGAAATGAAACCTTATTCATTCAAGCCCAGGGCTGATGTAGCTGAGCTTTAAAAGATCCATCCAACAGAGAAAGAAGGTGGGGAGGCAAAAAGGGCCAATTTATGTTGGAGGAAAAGTGACTAAATTTAGGGAAGAAGTGAAAGTGACTGATATATCACCTCTGTGTATATTTCCCTGGCTGTGGATGTTGTGTGATGTCCTTGATTTGCAATTTTATTCTCCAACTCTGTATTTCCTAAACTTTGCTGCTAACCTGAATCACCTCTGACCCCATCCCAGCCCCACTAGGTGAGAATCTGTGTGAAATGATCTACAAAGCACCAAAATTGGCAGGTGCCCTTGAGTGATTTTTTTTCAGGAAGTTTAGGAAACATTGCTATGTTTGGTGCCTGAAATGCCACCATTTGAATTTACCTCTTTGGTTGAACAGCAGATCTCCAACTTTAATTGCACAAAAGAACCTGAATCTCCCTTATTTGAGCTAATCCCTTTAGTTTGACAAATTCGCTCAAAGATTAGAAAATGTTCATGCCAAGAACGTTTCCTGCACCCCACCCTCTCAGAGTTTAATTGAATGGACCTGTTGTGGAGCCCACTAATCTCTGTTTTTTTAAAAGATTTATTTAGTTATGCATACAAGCTGGGGTGCAGGCCAGATGCTTGGGGCGGCGAGAGGGTTCACCAGAGACAGAGTGGGGAGCAGAATAGGCAGATCGACGGAAATACACAGCTGAGGGGAGCAGCAGGTGAGGCAGGAGAGGTCTGCCGTGCCATGTGGGAATCTCCCCGGCCGGGGGTCGAACTCATGTTAGACAGCTCCACAGCATAGCACTTAACCACTGCGCCACCAGGGAGGCACTAATCTCTGTTTTGACTACCATGCTAAGAGATTCTGATAAAGATGATCCTTGGAAGTCAGTTTGAGGAATATTGATTTAGTTAAGTCTTATTCCTCTTGAAAATGAACATTTTATGCTTAGACTTTGGTGTAAAGGAAAGGTTTAAGAATTTTATTTCATTCCAGATAATAAATTCACTAGACTATAAGCTCCTGAGAGGACAGGAGGTAGGTTTTTTTTATTTCCTCTTTTGTTCAGTTGTATGTACCCACCACTTGAAACAGTGACTTTTCTGTACAAATGACTTGTTAATGAATGAACTCGGGGTGTAAGTGACATCATGTCTCTTTTTTTAAAAGATTTATTTATTTTTGCATACAAGTTGAGGTACAGGCCAGAGGCATGGGGCAGCGAGAGGGTTCACCAGAGACAGAGTGGGGAGCAGAACAGGCAGATCGATGGAAATACACTGCTGGGGGAGCACGGGCGAGGCAGGAGAGGTCTGCCGCGCTATGTGGGAATCTCCCCAGCTGGGCGTCAAACTCGTGTCACCGCTGCTGACAGCTCCATAGTACAATGCTTAACCACCACACCAGGTAGGCCCGACATCATGTCTCTTATTCTTGCATTTCCCCCATATCTTCTAGTGTCCCTTATAACCAAAAGGAATTGCAAATGAATTTGCCAACAGAGCAGTGTGGTGGTGACAGGAATAGAGAGGAAAGCCCTAAAAATAGAATTTCAGGAGGGAGAAAAGAGATTCACTAAAGAAAAGCCAGGAGGAAAAGAGGGCCTGCACTCCCAGCAGCTTGCCTAAACACACAAAACTACTGAGGGTGATTGTTGTCTTCGCATCACTCATTGACTGTGGAGTCTGGGAGTTGTCTCCCTCTAAGGAGAGATGTTGTTGTCAGAACTGCAGCCTGGGGTAGTGTAAGTGAATTGGTCAGGCTTTTACACCATTGACCTCTGCGGCCATCACCTGCAGCCTTGATCTTGCTAGGGTAAAAGGTGCCTGGGTGTGAGGCACGCATGCCTGACTATAGCCCCTGACTATAGATACCTGAGCTTGGGTGTGTGCGCATGTGCAAGTATACACACCTGTGCCTAGGCAGGAGTGGCTGTAAGGGTGATGTACTCAGATGTTTACCAGCGGACGAGTGGCGGCCTCGAGAGGAAGAGATCACGAGAAGACGCCAGAGAACACCCAGAGAAAAAGAGTGTATGAAGATTGCCAGGGGGCCCAAGTAGCTGTTTCTGCTGGCTTATTACCTCTGCTTACCTTTAAAACCTGTGGGGATGATGCCAAAGACTCCAAGGTTCTCTTTTAAGCTGCCAGAACTGATGGTGAATCTACCTGGCCTGTGATGGTTGCAAAACCCCTCGGAGTCCCAGAAGGTAAGATAAGGTGCTATAGGAAGGACACATGAAGCAAGAGTGTAGTTTTCTCCTCCCCTTCCTTCCATATTTTCTGAGTTTTCCCTGTGCCTGTTGGGATGAATCCATCTGATCTGGTGTGTCAGCAGGTCGGTGGGGCCATGACATCGAGTTCACCGCCTCAGTTCTTCTCAGCTTGATATGGCGTCCTGTGTCCCTTTAGTCAGTGACTGTGTATTCACTTGCTCCCGTGTTAGGGGAACATAAGCCCTGGGAGTTAGTGACCTCACTAGCTGAGAGGAAAATAAAACAGACCAGCCTATGGTGTGTGGCTCATAGGCCTTCTGAGAGGGTTGCTGCCAGCAAGGAATGATTCCAAGGGGTTAGAACTGCAGAGATACCATCTGTTTCTGCCTAACTCTGGGTGTGAGAATTGTTATGGGGACACTGTAATGACTCCTCCCAGCTGTTCCTGGATCAGGGCTGTATCCTTTGAGAGCTGCATATTTTCAGGGACTGAGGGTGTAGAGATTTCAAGAATGAGATTTGGGTCTAACAAGTGGAGTGCATAGCATAGGATGTAATTTTCTCCCTAATTATTAAGTGCCTTGTGAAGGCTAAAGAGGGGTAAATAGTATATAGTCAATGAATCATGTTCATGTACATCTATTCTGATGCTAAGAAAGATTGCACAGGTGTTATGATTTTCCACAATTTGGGGCTAGGTTTCCTCTTGGAATATGTAGGATGCTGGTAAGTTTTCTTTTGCTCTACAGAGATCTGCCCTTTGTATGGGGTTCTTCAGAGCATAAAAAAAAATCTTCTGTCAATGTTTAGCACAGTGTTTCTTTTTTACCTAGAACAGAAGAATTTGAGGAAAACAGCTTTGTTGGTGACCCAGGGAACTCTAGTTTTCAGAAAACAGGTTGCTTTGCTCTGCCCTCATTTCAGTCTCTATAGCTACGAGAGAGCAATCTCTTACACTAGAATAATTGTACCATTTGAAGAGTACTTGATAGCTTACTAGGATAGTTTGTGTTTTGAGCTCCACAATGCTTTTGAAAGACTGCATTTATTCTATTATAATACAAAAGTTGGGCTTGGATATTTGAGAGAAATTTCCAGTGATTGGCAGGACAACAAATACAACTTAATCCAAACTCGATTTTTTCCCCCAACAGCAGCTGATAACTCTCACAATGAATGAGAAACAAAATCCCAAATTTTGAGCAGGAGGTTTGGATAGAATGTGCCACAGTTTTGGTTGTGCTGGCATTGGATGGTTAGAGGAATTAGGCATTACTGAAGTTGTATCAGCAGCAACAACAGCATCACCTGGGAGTTTGTCAGAAATGCAGACTTCCAGGCCCCAATCCAGAGTTACTGAATCAGAAAATCTGGGGGTGAAGCTCAGAAATCTGTTTTTTTTTAAGATTTTTTTTTAATGCATACAAGTTGGGGTACCGGCCAGAGGCTTGGGGTGGCGAGAGGGTTCACCAGAGACAGAGCGGGAAGTGGAACAGGCAGCTCAGAAATACACTGCTGAGGGGAGCAGCGGGCAAGGCAGGAGAGGTCTGCCACGCCATGTGGGACTCTCCCCGGCCGGGCGTTGAACTCGCGTTGCCGCTGCCAACAGCTCCACAGCGCAGCGCTTAACCGCTGCGCCACCGGGGAGGCCCTCAGAAATCTGTTTTAACCAGTCCTGAAGGCATTTATGATGCATACAATTATTTGAGAAACTAATTAAACAGTCTGAGTTCCTTTCCTCTCTTATCCTGTAGTTTAAACTTTTGTTTGAAAAGTTTTTTACCAGATACATGATAAATACTTTCTTGTCACTTAGTGCATCAGGAAGACTTTATAACATTTAATGAGAAAAATGCACAAATGCAGTGAGTTTAGATGGATGAGGAGAGTGAAAGGAAAAGCCATGGGTTGAGTGCATGGAGTTACTCTGGAAGGCTGGTGGCAGACTCAGGTCTTCAAACTTCAGAGATTAGAAGAGAAAGCAAGAAAGGAAATGCAGAAAGTACTGAATTCTAAAGTTACCCTTTAGAAATCAATCTCTGTGTCAAAGACTGTGTCTATCACAATCAGTTACTTTTCTTGAAATGACACTCTGAAAATTGATAATTCCAGCCCATGGCTTCACCTATTGAATTAATCCAATCTACTAAATTTAAAGACTGAAGCAAAAACAGTGAGGGGATCTCTCAGTAGAAAACATCTTTATTGAGGAACAGAACATCCTACTTTATTTATTTTTTTAAACAGCAATTTTTTTAAAAGATTTTATTTTATTTATACATACAAGCTGGGGTACAGGCCAGATGCATGGGGCAACGAGAGGGTTCACCAGAGACAGAGTGGGGAGCAGAACAGACAGATCAGAAGTACACTGCTGAGGGGAGCAGCGGGCGAGGCAGGAGAGGTCTGCCGCACCATGTGGGATTCTCCCCGGCCAGGCGTCGAACTCACGTTGCCCGACGCTGCCGACAGTTCCACAGAGAAGCACTCAACTGCTGCGCCACCAGGGAGGCCCAGAACATCCTACTTTAAAGTTGGAAAGGACCTGGCTAGCGCAGAAGTGAAAGGTATTTCCTTGGTGGAATGTGTCCAGGCCAGCTCCTAATAGTGTTCCTCAATGTAGCCCTCAGGGAGACTCTGGTTTTGGGGAACTAATAACAGTACAAAATGAAGACCAACTTACACATGGTGAATCTTCTTTATGGATGTTTTCCAGTTCTTAGTTTTTGTTCCATGAATATTTACCGTATAATTTAATAGTAACAACCAAAACATTTACTCGGTAGAAATCAAAGGGATAATCTTTGTTGCCTTTTTTTTTTTAAATGAAAGAGAAATGCCATATTTCTACAAAATAGGGAAAGCCCTTCTTTTCACTTGGGTGCACGTTTGGGACAAAGTAGGAAACTGCCTTCCATGTCAGAAAGCAGCCCTACTCCTGAATCTTAGACAGAAGATGTGTGCCCTGTTAGACTTTTTGAGTTTCTAATGCTGAGTGGGATTCATTTACATAAGTAAACTTTAGCTGATAATATACTCTTTTTCATTAAATGTCCAAGAGAAAACTGCAAAGCTCTTGCTATAAAAAATTTGCTTATTCCTTGCAGATAAATACTCAAACGTCTGGAGAACAATTTCCCTTAGGTCAATTATTCAGTTCCAGAAGCAGACTTCATTCCTTTTGAAGGTAGACGGTCCTAACTCATGACTTTGTAATTGGTAATCCCCCGTTTTTTGTCTTGGCCACTTGCATATATCATTGACAAGGCCCTCCAGTCTCCAGCCCCCCTTTTCAGATTCATTGTTGTATATTTCCTCTGAAAGCCAGTTTCTTACAGGCCATACTGATTTTTTGTGTTATCAGTGACCTATAAAAGTTAAATATGTTTAAGTTGTATACTTCATGCATTGAGACACATTTGCACTGTGAAATGATCACCACAATCAAATTAACCTTTTCATGTTACCGTGTGTGTGTGTGTGTGTGTGTGTGTGTGTGTGTGTGTATTAAGATTTAAGATTTCTAGCAAGCTGCCCATAGAACTGAGACATACAGGAAAGGAGGAGATGGGAAAGGATGGGGGGGAAAGCAAAACAGGGGATAGATGAAGACAAGGGAATATGGTGATGATTCACAGTTGATACTGTGATGGGAGCACTATGGGGACTACAATGATGTAGGAAGAAAATCATAAAAAAATTAAAAAATAAAGATTTAGGATTTATCCCCTTAGCATATCACAAGTATACATTATTATTATTCTCCTGACCAGAGCTGTAACTTAGATCTCTAGAACTTACTTATCTTGCATCATTGAGACTTTGACCATCATCCCTTTTCACCTGCCGTCAACCATTAGCAACCACCACCCTATACGCCTACGTATTAGACTATTTTTGATTCCACATGTGGTGAAATCATGCAGCATTTCTTTCTGTGTTTTTGTTTCACTGAGCATACTAACTTCCAATCCCATCTATGTTGTTACAAATGGCAAATCTTCCTTCTTTTCTAAGGCTGAGTAACATTCTATCATGTATGTACAGCATCATTTTCTTTATACTTTCATTTGTCTAAGTAAGGGCGTTTAGGTTGTTTCCATATTTTTTTTATTAGGAATAATGCTGCAGTGAACATGAGAGTGCAGATATTTCTTTGAGATTCTGATTTCTGGTCCTTTGGATATGTATCTAGAAGTGGGATTGCTAGATCAGATGGAAGTTCTATTTTTAATTTTTGAAGTACTTCCATACTGTTTCTACATTAATTTACATTTGAAACAGCAGTTTACAGGGTTGCCTTTTCTCCACATCCTTATCAACACTTGTTATATTTCATTTTTTTGGATAAGTCATTCTAACAGGTGTAAGATGATAGCTCGTTGTGCTTTTGATTTGCATTTCCCTGATATATTTAGTACCTTTTCATGTATCTGTTAGTTACTGAATTTCTTCTTTTGAGAAATAACCATTTGGTCCTTTGTTTTCAAATTGGATTATTTATATTTTTGGTATTGAGTTTTATGAGTTCCTTAGCTTCTTTGGATGTTAGCCCCTTATCAGATTTATGATTTGCATGTATTTTTCCATGTCCATAGGTTAACTTTTTATTATGTTGATTGTTTTCTTTGTTGTGCATAAGCTATTTAATTTAATGTAGTCTTACTTTTCTATGTTTGTGTTTGTTGCCTGTACTTTTGATGCCATACCCCAAAAATTATTGCCAAGATCAATCTTTTTAAAAAATTGTTTAGATCTTTTTTAAAAGATTTATTTATTTATGCATACAAGAACTGGGGTGTAGGCCAGAGGTGCAGGGAGATGAGAGGATTCAAAACAGGCGGATTTACTGAAATACACTCCTGAGGGGAGCAGCGGGCAAGACAGGAGAGAGGTCTGCTGCACCATGTGGGTTGGCTCCCTGGTGGGGAAGTGAACTCATGCCACAGTGGCTGGCGATGGCTTATAGTGCGGAGACTTTAACCCCTGTGTTACCAGGGAGGCCCACCAAGATCAATTTTAAGATTTTTTTCTTATATATTCTTATATTTTTTATAAGAGTTTTAAAGTTTCAGGTCTTAAGTTTAAGTCTTAGATCTATTTCTGTTGCTTGTACTGTATGAAGAGACAGGGGTTCAATTTAATTCTTTCACATGTGAATATCTTGCTTTCAATACCACTTACTGAAGAGATAATCCTTTCTCCATTGCGTGTTCTTGGCACCTTGTCAAACATCAGTTGACCATGAATGTGCGGTTTTACTTTTGCGTTTTTATTCTGTTCCATTTGGTATACGTTTGTTTTTATGCCAGTACCATACTGTCTTAATTGCTTTATCTTTGTAATATAATTTGAAATAGGGAAGCGTGATGTTTCCAGCTTTGTTCTTAGTCAAGATTGCTTTAGCTACTTGGGAATCTTTTTGTGGTTCCATATGCATTTTAAGATTGTTTGTTTATTTCTATAAAAATTTCTTTGGGATTTTGACAGAGACTGCATTGGATCTGTTCATTGTCTTTGAGACCAAACTGTGACTGACATTGCCCTGTGAGGTAAACAGTCTAAAATTACATGAGGTGTTTGCTGGTTTGTTTCATTTCATTTTGGAGCTGCTATGTCTCCTAGTTGATTGATACTGAGAATGTGTTTGCTCAGTCATTGAAATTTTAGAAAATCAACTGCTTGTCAATCTGGACCCTCTTGTTTCTATGGTCTTACAACCGATTGGACTACACTGTGAATCTGAGTATGGTGTCAGGTTGGTGACATAAGCATTCTATCTGGGTTTTCTCATCCTGTTCCAGTTAGGACTTACCTCGTTATTTCTTTGGGGGAAGTGATTGAGAGCTGTTTATAATTGGTTTTATTGTAGAACAGATCATGAAAAAGATCCAACTTCCTATGATTTGGATTTTACAGCGATACTACAAAGGTTGTCACCAAAGCACAGTAGCCTTCAGACAACAGAATGGAGGAGAAAGTGCATTTAGTTAGAGCTCCCTGGTGGAAGCATACCATACCCTATGCTTGCTATGAATTTAACACTTATAGGTACAGACATAAATTATGAATTTTTAAGCCTCTATCAATAAAGCATGTTTCCTTTTCAATATATAAAACTGAGAGGAAAGATCTCATGTCAATTGGGAGAGAATCTAAATTCTAGGTCTGCTTGAATCAAAAAATGATGGTTTTAACCACCTTACACTCTCTCGGTAATTACTAATACTTCCACCTCAAAGTCATTGAGAAAGAATCTATATCTAATCCATATTTCTACTTCTAATATGGTATGAAGGTATAACAAAAAGTAAAGTAATTTATTCAGTGAAGGGTAAGAATGTGACGTCATCATGGGCAGAGTGTGACTTCCTGGTCTTTGATTTTTAAATCAGTCCCCCTGGTTGTTTTGGCCTATGTCATGGGGGAACAGAGCTAATTCAACATCTGGACCCTACCAGGCCTCTTGGATTTCTTGCTGTCCTGTTGCATCTCAAACATAAATGCTGCACTTTCAATCTGGGCTCTGGAAGAGGCCTATAAATTAGACCTCAGTTACCCCAGTCTAGATTGTCTGACTCTCCGTTTTTTGTCATCCCATACAGCTGCAGATGCAGTGAAAAAACAATTTCTATAAAAGTCACTGAGTGTTGTGGCATAGTTAATAAAGGGAACAAGCAGATGTTCCTTTTGTTTTCAGAGTTAATTGCCAGAGGCTCTAATTCAAAAATATACTATAATAACAGATAACAATTTGCTCATTAGATCTCATCCCTTAATTTTTTTGAGAGTCAAACCTCAGAGATGACTCCAGACTGAGAAGCCAGAATATAATCAACCAAATGAACAGAGATTTCCCCAGTCTGTCAAGAAGAGTAGCCTCTTTGGGCTAACTCCTTAATGTAGAGTTTAGAAAAGTTTTAGCAACTTAAGACTTGCTAAGATTCCTAATATGAAAATTCCTAATAGTGGCTGCAATATACTTTAAAATATGATTTGCATAATGTGTGTGTGTGTGTGTGTGTGTGTGTGTTGGTTTTCATTATATACCCTAGAACTCATTAGTGAACATGTGAAGCCTCTAGTCAAGAGTATATACTGTAGGGCCTTATTACTTAACATTTCACAATCTGTATCCAGAAATTCAGCCTCCACCTGTGTCCTTCAACTGTCTTTATCTCTGATCAACACCAGATGGTTTGTTAATTAGTATAATGTAAGGACTGATTTTAATTGCTGACTTTAGTGGTTTCAACATATGTGCATTGGCTAGAAATAATGTCTGTATGTCTGCCTTTGTGTGAACTACGCTAAGAGGTTTAGAGAAGCCAGGAACTTCTAGAGTTGTGCCCCAGGTCTATGATTAGGTTTGGTGTACTTTCAGAGAATTATGAATAATGTCATGTCTGGCTTGCATATAGATTTGCCGCAAAATGTTCATTGAGATGTCTAAAAAGAAAAAGTTAACCACCTTCTCATAAATACTGTATGTGTTACAGAACACCATGTATCAAACTTGTAGCACAACATTGGTGATGAAGTCCCGGGGGAGGAGACAGAGACCTTTTTCTAAGTGTGGAAGATCACCAGTATCTTCCAAGACAACTTAATTTTTGGGTATAACCAAATTGCCTTAACTCAGTTACAACTGCTTCATTAAAGTATTTAGTTAAAAGCTAATTATAAGGAGAATGAATAAAGAAGAGCATATTTCTTTTAATAAATTCTATGCAGTAGCATAAGTGTTGCTCTATGCAACAGTACTAGTAGATTTCAAAAACATTATGTTATGCTGTATGTTTTGCAGTAGGGCATTTTGCTGTATTTATGCTCTACCCCAATTAAAAAGTAACTAGCCAGAAGAAAGATACCAAGATAATCAGCCAATTGATGGCATGCCAGAAACTGTAACCCTTGTTCAAAAATTCTCCCCTTTCAATCCAATTCTAGAATTCAGGCTGCCACCTTCCCATTTTTTTCCATTCATTTTGAAATTTTGAAGAACTCTATTTACTCATATAATAGGACAGATAATTGCACTACAGAAAGGATCACTCTTTTGTACTAATCTGCTGTTCCATGGACTTTAAAGTGAATATGTGAAGAGCCTCTGCTGAAATTGACAACAGGTGATATATCCCTATATGGCCATCCTGGAGTTGTCCCAGAGAGTTGAAGTGGCAAATTTAAAGTCATGTTATATAGCTAAACACAGTGCCCAACTAGCTAGAAGTCCTATTTCTAATATATTCTGAATTCTAACGTATTTTCTTACAGTTTTAGATTTGGGGTTGTTTATGCTAAAGTAATTCTTTCAATATCTTTTATGTAAATTCAATGTATTTAAAATGAGTAATATCTATATTGATACATTTTTCAAGTAGTTGAGGATTAAAGGTAAAATTTTGAATGTTTTAGACAGCTTTTTTCTATTTTAAGTTCTAATAGTCTAAGTTGTAAAAAATATCATAAGCAATTTCTGAACTATAATTTTTGTTATAATTCATAGTTTTTAACAGTTTAGTCTATTCTCCAAGCTGAACATTTATTTTTCTTACAACTTTTCTAGTCCAATCTACATTTATGTGAACTTGCTAATGTTGAGGTCTCTTCCTTCAACATCCCTCTCATTAGTATTTCAAGACAGGCTCTTGGAGCCCCAAGCCGGGTCAGAGTGAAGTGAATATTGATGCTAATGTTACATGCTTTGACCTGTGTCAATCAGGATACCGCCTCATAAACACTTGAGAAATCAGGGGTGTCTGGAAAGAATACAGACCAGGAAAACAAAGATGTATATATCTGACATAACACAAGACATGTCTAGAAAATGTAATGAAATTAAAATGACTTACCCTGAAGAAGAGAGGCTCAAATCAGAATTCTCAGGTTTGACTTCATTCAAATAGGATTCTTCAAGGGATGTTTTGGAAGCCTCAAAAATTATGCAGATTATTTCTTCAGTTTTTATTTTGAAATAATTTTAGGTTTACATGGCAGCTACAAAAATAGAGAATTCTTACACACCCTTTACCCAGTTTCCCCAGTGATCACATCCCACACAACCATAATGTGATTGTCAAAAGCGAAAATGTGGCATTACATAACACAGCTAAACAAACCTCATACCTTGATTATATTTCAACAGTTTTTACACTTCTTTGTGTTTTGGATCTAATGTCGGGTTCCACATTGTTTCTATTTACTTACATTTGCCATGTTTCTTTCAATCTGTGATAATTCCTCAATCTTGTCTTTCATAACTTTGATATATAAAATTAACCCATCAAAAGCTTAGAGTCTGAACTTTATTGTTGATTTTATGATAAATTGTTCCTGTTTTGGCCACTAGGAACTCTTACTGACTGGGGCATAGCAAAAGGACAGTGGAATCAGTCTACTTTTTTAGCAATTCCATGCCTCATACACAAGGAAGCTTTGTTTGTCTTGTATTCCCCCTTCTTGAACCTCAGGCCAGTCCTCATTCCAGGTATTAAAAAATAGTATTAAAAATGAAGATCTGAGAACTAGGTGTGCACGTTGCTACTGTGGTATCTCACTGCTTCTGGACTCTCTCCATAGACAAAGCTGAATTATATATGTTTGCATAGTGTACTTGTTTCCATATCTATCATGTATCTATACATAAGTTTAAAATGAGATCTTTAGCTCTTTCCAGCAACACGTGGTTCATCTCACTTTTTCCTGGGAGTAAAAAAATAACTCCAATTGTAACACAGGTCTTTCTTTGTTCAGGCCTTGTATACATGTAGAATCATTATGGAATTGCTAACCTATTCACCTAAATTCATAAATCGCTACAGTGATGGAAACGTGAAAGCTCTCCTTAAGATCAGGAATAAGACAAGGGTGCACAGTGTCACCACTTCTGTTGTGTAGGCCAACCTATTGTGCTTTTTAATTCAGGTACAATATTTTTAGGTTCATTAGTTCTAGTTATAATCAGCTCAAATTTTCTCCGTCTGTATTTTTTTCCTGTTTTGTATCATCTGTTTTTGAGATTTGTGTTCTGCAAGCATTGTTGTAACTGTCACCTTGAATTCTTCTTCAGATGTAGTCCACAGTTCTGCTGGGTTGATACTTCTCTTGGGTGTCTTTTGCTCCAGCATTTGTGATATGTTCTTCTGTATCTTCATTTTAAATTTTTATGGATTCTACTAGGGTTAGACCTGGGAAGTGTTGCCATTGTACCTGCTGAAGCGATTGAAGGACTGTTATCAGCAAAGGGTAATAGGGAGAATGAAACTGGGGTAGTAGGTCACTGGGGTCACCTCCAGTGAACCTAAGTGATTCAAACTTTCTACTGTGAGCCCCACTGCTAGGCCTGCTTCTTGGGCCCAGTGTCTCCTATAGCCTCATCTTAGCTTTCACCGCTAGGCTTCTTTGAACTCTGGATGCAGACTTTGTGTGGCGTGTAGTTGAGATAGGCTCTCAAACTGGGACTTCTCTTTTCAAGTACAGAGCCTTATCCGAGGATATTTGCTCCTGTTATTATCAATGGATTCAACTGTAGTTAAAGTTTTCAAATATTGTCTCAATTTTAGCACTGACTGGTGTTGGGGGGGGGGTGGAAGGTGTTTTGAAGATTTTGAGCATCCCAGTCTCTGGGCCCTGGGCCACCAGGGAGGCCCCCCCAAAGACATTACAGCTTCTCTCTTAGACTCTTCAATTACTCACACTGGCTACCACAGTGTGAAGTCACACAAACAATAGATGCTCAGTAATTCCTGAATAATTAATAATCTCCATTTTTTTTGAAGTTGGAAGAATTGAGTTTGAAATATAGTTTTACTGTCATGTGAAGTCAGATGTGGTAGAAATATTGATAGCACAACACTGAGTACCCAAGGACCCCAAATTATTAAGGGGTGTATACTCTAAAAGGGATTCTGATACCATCTGCACAAAAGCAAAAGAAGTAGACTCTTAGTGTGATAAATCTTTAATAGAATTAGTGTGCATAGAGAGAGGGAGGGCAGGAAAAAGGATATTCCTGATAAGTTTCCCATTAAAGCATTACATATCTCATCATGGGCAAATGCCCAATTAAACAGGGTCAGCCTGAAGTGGGACTCCTGAAGCCCAAAAGCTTGCCACAAGTCTGAGGCACATCCTGGCAGGGGATAACAAGAAAGGGGTAACACCATCCCAGAAAGCTGGGGAAAAAAAGGAGAAAAAGAAAATGCAAAATCAAAGTACAAATCAGGTTAACAGATGCCATTTTCTCTGCCATGAACTAAGAGCAATCTCTCCACATATCTCCCAACTATGTGTTTCTTCCAAGTGCCTCTACATTTCTTTCTTCCACATGTCTCCTATGATTCTTCAATTCTATGGATGCAAGTCAAGGCTGAACAAGCAAGAGTACTAGGTCCCACTTGCCGTCCATTTTGTAAAGCTTCACCAGGCTGCTTAGCTCTCCCCCTAGTTTCTACCCCCTCTCAGGAAGTCCAATACCTGGCACACTGGGACCTATAATCTGTGATGACTGCACGTAAGTGGGGGTGGGGAAAATGGCACCTCCCCTTCATGGAGTTGTATCTGTAAGAGAATCTCTATGCTCTCCCTTTTATAAGATTAATAATGGAATCTTTTGGAGGGGAGCAAACCTGTCTTCTCTTTTGAATGATTCCAATATCAAAGGATTGTTGCCTCAGGTGAAAGATAATTCCTTAGTGTGCAAAAAAGGTGGAAACGACTTAAGATAAAACACATAAGCTCAGTAGTCAGAGAAAGTGATTTCAGTGTCAGACAGCCCCCTGGGATGCCGAGGATGAACAGCCATGTGGAATTTCCATCTTCAGAAAAGAAAGAATGCAGTGGCATCCAGTGGTGCACCAAACACATTGGCTGCAGGCCCACAAATAAATTAGGCTCAAGAGTTTGGCCATCTTTCCATGAAGCATCTTTCAAGGAAATACTGACAACAAGTGTAATCACATTCCTTTCCTTCAAAGAATTACTGGAGGGGAAATCAAGTTTTAGCAAGAACATGACAGCTGTAATGTATATTGTTTATTAAACATGCAATCAATCATCAGGAATGTTCATAGAGAGAATCCAAGAATATGTCAGGAAATTTCATTAATTGGGATTAATCTCCGTGTATCTTTCCAAAAGGTTGAAAATAGGGATTGCGTTTTATTGTGGTAGGAAAATGTCTGATTGATATATATGAACTTCAAGTTGACTGAAATCTTGAAATAGGTACCTTTTTCCTATAGGAAGATAAATACCCTTTGATAGAATTTTCAAATAGAATGAAGCTTTCACTCCTGTACAGTAACTGATTGCTATAACTTTTGAGTGCTTAACCATTTAACAATTAGATTCTAATTGGATGGACTATAAATCACTCTAAGGTAGACATCTTTAACAGGAAAAAGTAATAATTTTGTCAAATACCTGTCAAGACTCTATTACCTGATACCTATAGCCTCTAGCTTGTTGAATGTCACTGTATTATCAAGGACAGAATTATTACGTGAAGAGGTAGAGGAGGATTCTAGGGCAAAAAAGCAGATCAGATACAAGCTCCTGAGTTTGATGCCTTAAATAGTATGCATCAAGAGAAGTTTGTAAGCCTAATTAAATGCACTATGTTAAACAAATTGGGAAGATTTTATCAATCTTGGAAGACAATTTTATTTTTTACCAGAAATGAAGCAAAGTTGTACAAAAAAGTGTGCTGGAACACTGTCAAAACAATAGATTTTGATCAAATTAATATTTTTTTTACTCTACCTCTGTGGCAAAACTTGCTTTATTGAAGGTGAAAGGATGCAAATCATCTTGCCAAATAAAAATAAATTTCCCTGTTGGACAACCACAAATATTTCATGCAACAGATGCTTCTTTCAGAAACATTCCTTGAATCAGTTTTGCAAAAGGTGTCTTGCAAGGGAGTGAAAAATCTGTCTATACAGGGTGTCAAAAAATTTGAAGGACTGTAGGAATTCATGTCATTACAACACTTAAAAATTTTATAATAAATTCCCAACATAACATCAAACTGTCAAACAGTAAATTCCTATTGAAACATCATATTTTTATATTTGAATAATAATAAAATTTAAATGATCTGATCAATGTCACAATTAGTTGGGTGGCAAAGTCAGGAACAACTGAGGACAGCAATATTTACTGAACACTTTGTTCTGGACACTTTTTTTTAAAGATTGTGTTTTTATTTATGCATACTGTCTGGAGTACAGGCCAGAGATGTGGGGTGATGAGAGGATTCACCAGAGACAGAGTGAGGAGCAGAGCAGGCAGATCGATGGAAATACATTGCTGAGGGGTGCAGCGGGAGGCAGGAGAGGTCTACCTCGCCATGTGGAAATCTCTCTGGGCGGGCCTCAAACTCGCGTCACTGCTGCTGACAGCTCCACAGTGCAGTGCTTAACCGCTGCGCCACCAGAGAGACCCTGGACACTTTTTTTTAAGATTTATTTATTTATGCATACAAGCTGGGGTACAAGCCAGAGGCGTGGGGCGGCGAGAAGGTTCACCGGAGACAGAGTGGGGAGCAGAACAGGCAGATTGACTGAAGTACACTGCTGAGGGGAGCAGCAGGAGAGGCAGGAGAGGTCTGCCGCGCCATGTGAGAATCTCCCAGACTGGGTGTCGAACTCGCGTCACCGCTGCTTACAGCTCCACAGTGCAGCGCTTAACCACTGCACCACCAGGGAGGACCCCTGTTCTGGACACTTCTATGTACTGTTCATGGTTAGAAGATAGCAACCCAATATAACCTGTTTAATTTCATCATTCCCCTGGTTGAGGTAAGGAATCTGAAACATGAATATGTTACTTCTCCAAGGTCATACAAATAGTGACTGGTAAAGCCAAGAGTGAAACCCAGGCAGTTTGACCCCAAATCTTTTCATTTTTTAAAATCTTGGTGTGTTTTTTGTTTTTGCTTTTCTTCATGAGGTGGTGTTTAGGGGAGGGGATATAATTTCTTTTAATCATCCTGATTATTTGCTTACATACAATTTCACCAAGTTTAAATGCATGACTGAGTTTGGAAGAATGTAATACAGTTATGTAACCATCAGCACAATGAAGATGTAGAACATTTTCATCATCCAAAAGTTCCTTTGTGTCTCTCTTTATGTCTCCATATTGTGATCCTTGGCCGCCACTTATTTTCCTCCTTTTACTATGTGGGTATTTGAGTTGGCCCAGGCTTTTGCTACCGTGAATAAAGTTGCTATGAATATTCACATATAAGTTTTTTTTTAATTGATCTAGCTTTTTAGTTCTCTTGGATAAATACCTAGGAGTGATTGCGAAGTAATGGGTGGCAGTGGTATCTCAATTGTGGTTTTTATTTGTATTTTTAGAATACTTTATGATGTTAAATTTTTTCAGGAGCTTATTGGAATTTCATATAACTCCTTTGTTGCAGTGTTCAAATATTTCACCCATTTTTAATTGGTCTGATTGTCTTTTTAATGAGAGATAAAAATTCTTTTAAAATCCTATACACAGATCTGTTATGAGATGTCCTTTCAAATACATTTTCCTAGTCTTTTTCTCTTGAAAAGCATCCAAATACCACTTTCTTTTGTCTTTTTTCTAGTTTTATTGAGAAATATTTGGCAAGCATCACTATGTAAGTTTAAGGTACACAGTATGATAGTTTGATTTACCCACAATGTGAAATAATTACCACAGTAGTCTCAACTAATACTCATCTCACAGATAAAAGAAAAAAAAAAATTTCTCATTCTGATGAGAACTCATAGGATTTACACTTTGAATGACTTTTTTTTTTATCTCATACTGCATTGTTAACTATAGTCACATTGTTACCACTTCTCTCTTCCTAAAAAGTGGAGCATGCTTTTAGCTATAGACATTTAAGAGAATTGTCATATTTTATACCTTAAAAGCAGTCTCCCAAGAGTTTATTAATGTTAAAAGAAAGACTTGAGGCATATTAAAAATGTTAAGAGTTTGAACAAAAAATCAAATTGAATCAGGCAACATCCAAATCTTGCAGATAGAAAGTTGCTCTGAGGATCTGTACAAAGTAAAAGACTTTAATAGCACTGGTAAACACTGAGATCATTACTGACTTAAAAAGGCCCTAATCTGCAGTATCTTGGTGTGCTGAACATGAATATAACCCTGAACATTTTTTATTAGCTCTCGTTTTGAAGATATTTCATAGAATTCATTTTATATGTTTCACCGTGTAAATTTATCCAGTAGGACTGCAACAACATCCTAAATCAGCCTAGAATGATGTGATATTGCATCGCATTGCATAACACCATCATGCGCACATCATCCAGAGTTGACTGCATCATGTTCTAATGCAATGCAATACTACTACCAGGGGCCTGCTGAAGTAAGCTGACGTCAGGAATGCACTAGATAAAGCCCTGTCGGAAAGGTTGAGCATTGAAAATATTTCAGACTTTGTCTGCATTGAGATCAGTTCTACATGGCGAGGGACTTCCTATTCCAGAACCTCCAGCAGAATATTCTCTTGATTCTTCTCATGAGGACAAGGGTGAGCCGACCTCTTCTTTTCCAGTTCCATCAACATGCAGTGACCCAGATTTTCACTGTAGTGCATCATCAACCCCACACAGACTAACACAGGAACAACTAAATGACCTGGTTCATGATTTAGACTGATCCAAGAACAAGGCAGAATTGCTAGGGTCAAGACTCCAACAATGGAATCTTCTAGAAGAACACATCACAGTTACTTTCTATCAAACGTGCCACCAGCAGTTGGAGCCTTTCTTCAGAAAGGAAAGTACTCTGGTATTCTGTTCCGATATTGAGGGCCTCATGAATGCCTTAGAAATCACTCATGGCCCACAAGAATGGAGACTATTTCTAGACTCTTCGAAACTGAGTCTTAAGGCTGTGCTTTTGCACAATGAAAACCATCTTCCATCTATTCCAATAGCGCATACCGTCCACATGAAAGAGACATACGATAACTTAATGCAGCTACTGAATTCCATTGAGTATAACAAGTGCTGCTGGCACATAGGTGGTGATTTGAAGCTAGTTGCCCTTTTAATGGGACTGCAGCAGGGATATACAAAATACATGTGTTTCTTATGTGAGTGGGATAGCCGAGCAAGTGAATTGCACTACTTGTGGAAGGAATGGGCTCGCAAACCAAATGTAGCAGTTGGAGAGAATATCGAGCATCCACCTTGGGTCGAGGCTCACAAAATCCTGCTACCACCCCTTCACATCAGACTAGGTGTGATGAAGAATTTCGTGAAAACCATGGATCGGACCTCGCCAGCTTCCTAATACTTGCATGAAAAAGTTCCTCGACCCAGCAAAGCAAAGATTAAAGAGGAAGTTTTTGTGGGTCCTCAGATTCGAGAGCTCTTCAAAGATGACTGGTTTAACAACTTGCTGCAGGGTGATGTGAAACAAGCATGGAATGCTTTTCGCCTAGTGTCTACAAACTTTCTTGGGACTGTTAGGGCAGGAAACTACAAGGAACTAGTAGAAGACATGCTGATGCAAGATCAGAAACTTGGCTGCAGTATGTCTCTAAAGATCCACTTCCTTCATTCCCATCTGGATTTCTTCCCTGAAAACTGTGGTATGGTTAATGATGAACATGTGAATGTTTTCATCAAGATATTGCATCAATGGAACAAAGATACCAGGGAAGATGGTTCACTACAATGCTGGCTGACTACTGCTGGACACTCCCCAGAGATGCTCCTGAACAGCTGTAGAAGAGACAAGCGAACAAATGGAAGTAGTCTACGACTTGATTTTTTACTGTATTAACTGTAGGCCTATTACCATTGGCATGCATTTCATGATGTAAACATCAATTTATTGCAGATTACAAAAAAAACTAGAGCCAAAATTAGAATTTGACTGCCATGTTCGTGTTGAGCAGATGCAAATTGATAGGAAATGACTGATTTTATTTCAATAACATGACTTTTGTAAAAATTTGTTGACTAGTGTAGTCAGAAGAAAATGGGAACGAGGATATTGCACTAGGCAAAAAGAGCCGGTTGGTATGGCAAGGTTACTTTCTTCTAGGGAATGGTAGGGGTCTATCAGGCAGATGGCCAAACTGGTGCTGATTGGGCAGTTCCAATTGACTGGTTTAAGATTCCATTTCTGGGACAGCAGAGACTTAAATCTCATTTAGGTGACTTGGGTCTTAGCATAAGTGACTTCTCTCTGGGCCCATTGTCTTGTTTTTAGCTGTACTGAAGCAGCGTAATGAAGACAACATATTTAAGAACTGCCGTTAATGTACATAAAATACTTACAGCATTTACAATGGTTGACAGGCTTAGCAAATACTCCAAAACTTCCAGTTTAAATCACTGCCTTCTAGGCTTTATCCTTAGTGAAACTTTTAAAGTACTCTAATAAAAACATGAAGCAGTTAAACCTTCTATCAGATTCGTGTGACGGATGTTTAGGCAGTCCAGATGTTCATGTAGCGATCATAAAGAAGATTGCAAAAAATAAGGTTGAATCCTCATGTGACCAGCCAGATGCTTAGCATCTTGAGACAGACAGGTTATGGACTTTTTCTAGAGAGGTTCTTCCTTGTTTTCGTATAATGGAATTTTCTATTTTGGGTTATTAAGAGTGGCTAAAAAATCACATTTCTGAAACTGCTTATATTTAGCATGTCTTTTTGCAGACTTGAGAGTTCACTTGATTTTATTCCGTTTAGATCTTGTCCTTTGCAGTATATCTTATTTGTCATGAACAGATCGATAGCCTCATGGAAGAATGGATGAAATGTTAGTTTAAGAAAGAACAGATTCACTTAACTTGAATCAATGAAACAGGAGCTTATATGCAAGAAGTAGTTCCACCCTGCAAGCATGTGTCTTGCTAACACCTGGCACAGACTGAAGATGGTACTGGAGACACCAAAGCCCATATGCAAACTTGCCCTTTGGCAGATGCATGTGCTTGGGCTGCCTTTGAATAGCCAGATGGGCCCAGTCAGACTTCAGAGCATTGAGAGTAGCTCAAATTAGAGGTAACAACATTTGCATTTAAATAGCCCTAAGGAGGAAAAATTCAAAGTAATGTACCTGATTATGAGTGTGCATATTTGAGAAGTTTGACAAAAAAACACAGCAACACAGAATAAGTCTAGTTCTTTCTATGGTGGATTTTTTCTCAATCTTTAAATTTTTGTAACTTTTTTTTTTTTAAGGTAACTGGTTTGCAGCTGTATATGATTTAGGGAAATAGGTTCATACCTCTTCAGATGTATTTTACCACAGCACGCCCACCTTTATTTTCTATTATAGTAACTCAGAGTGCCTTGATATTTGCAGTACAATGAGATATCTTTCAAAATATGTCTTTCATATGATGCTGATACTGAAAATAATATTAGGAACTCCCAACAGATATTTGTAGACTCATGTTCATAGCAACATTATTACCAGTCGCCAAAAGGTAGATATAGGGCCTCCCCGGTGGCACAGCGGTTAGGCACTGCGCTGTGGAGCTGTTGGCAGCAGTGATGCGAGTTCAACGCCCGGCCTGGGAGATTCCCACATGGCGCAGCAGACCTCTCCTGCCTCGCCCGCTGCTCCCCTCAGCAGTGTGTTTCTGTCTGTCAACCTGCCTGTTCTGCTCCCCACTCTGTCTCTGGTGAACCCTCTCGCCACCCCATGCCTCTGGTCTGTACCCCAGCTTTTATGCATAAATAAATAAATCTTTTAAAAAAGAAAGAAAAAATAAGGTAGAAGCAGCCCACATATTTACTAATGGCTAAATGGGTAAACTGAATGTGTGTTTGTCACACTTGGTGGATGGCCACAGGGAGGGAAGAACTGAGCAGTATGAATGCATAGACCCTTGACAAAGGGGAAATTCATGCAGAGGTGCTGGGGGACCTCCCAGTGGACCTGGTCCCCTGAGAAAGGAATAGGACACTCTTATGAGCTGCAGAGGTGTAGAAGGACATCAATTAAGATCTATTTTAAGGCTTGGGATTATCTAATCTTTTCACTTTGTCATTAAAATGACTTGATAACTGCCACAGATACCTTTCTATGGGCCCTCAATGAACCAAGAAGAGCTTTGATAAT
Organism: Scalopus aquaticus; assembly: GCA_004024925.1. Taxonomy (NCBI): domain Eukaryota; kingdom Metazoa; phylum Chordata; class Mammalia; order Eulipotyphla; family Talpidae; genus Scalopus; species Scalopus aquaticus. The sequence continues at coordinate 51,359 of PVIJ01006429.1, read as the reverse complement.
GTGATTAAATAATGTAGTACTTCTTTGTTTTTGCATATACTTCAAGGGATTTTCTTCTCATGTGGTTACAGATAAAAGAAAAACTAGAGTTTGTTCAGACATGGCATGATATTTTAGGTTTGGGGCCTTGAATTGCAACCATAACTGTTCACAAAATGTCCTTTGAAACTGCTGTCAGTGGTGGAATTCTTGGCTGTATGGATCCTGATTCAAAGCTATATGTATTTATGTTCATGAGTTTAATTAATGGGGAGAGTTTCTAGAGAACTGGAACAAAGTCAGCAGGACTAGCCATGAAGTGTTGTATAAGTGATGTATATTTGAAGCACTGTTGTATACTTGGTGTAGAATTACTTATAATCTCACTCTGCTGCTTAATGTATTTGTTTAAAATTCTGTGAGTGTATAAATAATTCTGTGAGTATATAAATAAATTGCAGTGCATCTAGACAGTGGAATAGTATTAAGCACTAAAAGGAGATGAGTTGTGAAGCCCTGAAAAGCGATAGAAGAACCTTAAATGCATGTAACTAAATGAAAGAAGCCAACACGAGGACTACATTTTGTATGTTCCGATTATGTGATATTCTGGAAAAGGCAAAATTATGAAGACAGTAAAAAGATCAGTGATTAAGAGGGGTTAAAGAGAAGGTTCAATGAATAGGCAGAGCACAGAAGGTTTTAGGACAATGAAGCTATGCAGTGATGAATGTATGTCATACGTTTGTCCAATCTCATGGAATGTACAGCACCAAGAGTGAACCATAATAAAGAGTATGGGCTTTGGATGATAATAGTATATCATTTTAAGTTTATCAAATAAGCAAAAAGTAGACCTCCCCGGTCTTGCAGTGGTTAAAGTCTCAGCACTGTCAAGCTATCACCAGCCACTGTGGCCTGAGTTCTATCCTGGGCCAGGGAGCTGACCCACATGACACAGCAGGGCTCTGCTATGTTGTCCACTGCTCTCCTCAGCAGTGTATTTCAGTAGATCTGCCTGTTCTGCTCCCCACTCGGTCTCTGGTGAATCCTCTCACCCCCCACACACTTCTGGCCTACACCCCCAACTCTTGCATGCATGAATAACTAAAAATGTATCTTTAAAAAATAAATATACTACTGCATTGCAGGTTGTTGATAGTTGGGAAGGTTGTGCATTTGTGGGAACAGGGTGTATATGAGACACTCAATTTTACTGTGACCCAAAAACTGCTCTAAGAAAAGAGACTTTTAAAAATTAGAAACTCTCACTAATGACAAACAGAAAGTTAAACATGTCATATAGTCAGCTGACTCTCATTTGTTTTAGAGTTACTTTAAAACCAGTCTTGATATTTTAGGGCATTATGGTTCTTCATTTGTAGAGTTAAAATGTCACTTACTACTTTGTAATCCTGGGCAAGTCACTTAAGCTAGATGAAAAGGGGACAAAAATTTTACATTTAGTTTAATGGTATAATCAAATGTAACAGCTAAAATATTTGTAACCTATGGAATAAGCCTTTAATAAATATTAGCTTTTACTTATTGTATTAAGACCTAAAAGGAATGTATCTGCCCTTTAGACCTTGAAAGCATCTTCCACAATTATTTTATGCAAAATTATTTTTTATCAATATTATATGAAACAAAAATAAGTGATGAAGACAATTTAAATGAGAATCGATGTCAAAGAGTTGCTTTGTTTTTTTTTTAAGATTTATTTATTTATGCATACAAGCTGAGGTGTAGGCTAGAGACGTGGGGTGGTAAGAGGATTCACCAGAGACATAGTGGGGAGCAGAACACGCAGATCCACTGAAATACACTGCTGAGGGGAGCAGCGGGCGACACAGGAGAGGTCTGCTGCGCCATGTGGGAATCTCCCTGGCTGGGTATTGAATTCGCTGCTGACAGCTTCACAGGGCTGCACTTCACAGTGCTGCGCTTATTGTGCTGTGCTTAACCCACTGTGCCACCAGGGAGGCCTAAGAGTTGCTTTCTTGACTATTCAATTCTATTTAAATAGTTGATTTGGTTTCTTCCCATCTTTGTCCATGAACCAGATCAAGATTAGATCACCCCAGGTAGATTATCTATATTCTAGTCCTCAGCATGCTGCAGTGGAGATTTCACAGTGATTTATGCTAACACATATGAGAAGTCTTACAGTTTTAAATGAGAACTCAGGGTCAAATCATCTACTGGTAATAATCATGATAATGTGGTAAACCATCTGAACCCTACTGACCACACTGAAAATGTGCTCCATAGCTGCTGGCAGCAGAATAATAGCATGTGATTATAAAACAACTGTAGCTACTGTATCTGCTTCCCCATTCTCTGCAGATTTAATAACATACTCATAAATACCAAAAAAAGCTAACTGACAATCTATTAGTTTCATGATGGTGTATACTATCATTACACAGTGTCTTTGGTCTCACCATAAAATAATTGTGTTTCTTACAAGCTCTTTAAAAGATGAGCTTTAGGTTTTATAACAAAAATGGGCAAAATAATATGTAACTAGTACCTTAGGTTTTTTATTAATTAGAGCCTGAGATGAGTATATTAGTTTTAGTAAATTGACTTCTCAGAAAAACTTGCACAACCAAGGTTTTTCATCTATTTCTTATATTTTCAGTAAACACTCATGCTCTGACTTACATGTCAAATAAAGAGAAACTGTATACAATGCTTCAGTCTGTTGTGCTGACTGATTTTTTTTATTCCCTTTCCATGCAACAGGAATCATTTCATTTACTTCAAAAGAGGACATTGCATTCTCTATTATTTTCAGTTTTATAGCAATGCCAGGGTTGGTGGGCCCAGGGAGTTCTTTTTGTGTGTTTGTATTCAGGGGTGAGGGAATGGAGTGGTTAGAAGGAAAATTATCTGTGCATATGACAAAGAAAGAGATTCTGCTATTTGCTGATGCACTTAGAATCTCCGAGGGTCAGGCAGTAATTTCACTCCGTGAATCATACCCTTGAACTGCTGTTGCATGTGGTGAAGGCAGCCTTGATTTCATTTACAGAAAAATAAACAACATTCCACTTCTCTCCAAATAGGCCCCAAACCTTTCCATTCTTTATACTCTGGAAGCCATTAAATTTGCATCAGCAAATTTAATATCGCATATATATATTTTAAAGATTTATTTATTTATGCATACAAGAACTGGGGTGTAGGCTAGAAGTGTGTGTGGGGGTGAGAGGATTCTCCAGAGACAGCATGGGGAGCAGAACAGGCAGATGTACTGAAATATACTGCTGAGGGGAGTAACGGGTGAGACAGGAGAGGCCTGCTGCACCATGTGGGTTAGCTCTTTGGCTGAGATCGAACTTAGGCTGCAGTGGCTGGCAATAGCTTGATAGTGCTGAGACTTTAACCCCTGGGCCACCAGGGAGGCCCCCAGATATCACATCTATTCTTAGGAAGTACATACACACACACACAAACATAAACATGTACCTGCATATACACAAAATTCCACTGTTCAAGTAGTCTTAAGGGAAAGCTGTAGTAAGTTAATGACTATATATATATATATATATATATATATATATGGATAAATGTTTTATCTACTATTACCCAATTCAGTTTAATCTAGCTCTCTTCCTAACTGCCCCCATCAGCTCCTGAAATACTCATCTTCCTCTGATGATAGGGCCATAGAAAGGTGCTAATAGGTGGGGGTTTACCCAAGGGGAATACAAAATGTAAAAGATATAAATAACAATAAAAATATATATTAAAAAAAAAGAAAGGCGCTAATAATGATCACAGGCAAAGTAAAGTATTCTTACTGGGTTTTTTTTAGGGCAAGTTAGTTTAATTTTGTAGAGGAAACACCTTCTATCAATATAAATGATGCAATAAGTCTTAAAAATAGATGGGAAAGTGCAGGGTTGATTCAAAGAACAGTTAAGATAACAGGATCACATTTACAAAATAAGGAGGTTATCACTACTATGAATAGGAGCTCATGTCTTCAGTTATGATGTGTTGGACCTAGGTATCACCTCTTAAACCTGAAAATAGTTCACTGAACCTTGAAAAACTTCCTTTATTTCAGTCTCTTCATTTCCTTATATAGAAAGAATGTCATTGCAAATGAAAGGGCATTTGAATGACAGAGCCTATCACCACAAAAGATAACACTTTCCTTTGTGAAACTATGCCTCTATATGCAAAGTGTAGAGGTGTGTGTAAGCAAGAAGCACAGAAAAGGCATTTGTTAGAATTGGGGTTCATAGTGAAGTTGGGGATGCTACATAGTGGAGTTGTACATGACATGGGATTGAACAATAGCTGTTGAAATTTGATGTAGCAAGAGAGAAATAAATATGCAGTTGCTGATTTTGTAGCATTGTATGGATCAAGAACTTTATAATCAGCGTGTGACTTCTGAAAACTTCAAGAGAATAATCTCACATGGAGCTATGTTAGTCATAGAATCTGACAACTGACAAAGTAATATAGAATCAGAGCCATCCTAGAAAACACATTAGTTCCCTCCATAACCCAGATTATACTGGTCAACAAATTTTTACAAAAGTCATGTTACTGAAATAAAATTAGTCATTGCCTATCAATTTGTATATACTCAACATGAATATGACAGTCAAATTCTAATTTTGGCTCTATTTTTTGGTAATCTGCAATAAATGGATGTTTACATCATGAAATGCATGCCAACAGTAATAGGCCTACGGTTAATACCTGTAAAAAATCAAGTCATAGACTACTTCTTAGATTTCTTCACTTGTCTCTTGTACAGCTGTTCAGGAATAGAATAGATGGAAGACGGTTTTCACTGTGCAAAAGCACAGCCTGAAGACTCAGTTTTGAAGAGTCTAGAAATAGTCTCCATTCTTGTAGGCCATGAGTGATTTCTAAGGCATTCATGAGGCCCTCAATATCGGAACAGAATACCAGAGTACTTTCCTTTCTGAAGAAAGGCTCCAACTGCTGGTGGCGCTTAGAGGATAAGAAGATGGGGATCTCTGCAAATTTTGAACATACCACTTCAGTGCTGTACATGGGCATTACCAGAATCCAAGTGAACCAATTAACTTTCTAGTTCATTTGAAACGTAATTGTTCCTAGAAAATGATGTACTGGTTGTTGGGTGTTTCAGTTTTGTGGCTCATAAACCTATCTCCTTGTCTTCCAGATGGCTGCCTTCTGTTTGTGTCTTCACATGGTCTTCCCACTGAGAGTGCCTGTACCCCTGGGGTCTGTCTGTGTCCAAATTTCTTTTTTTTTTTAAATAAGAACAGCAATTAGATTGGATTAGGGCTCATGCTGTCTCATTTTTTCTTAAGGTGATCTTTAAAGGTTCAGCTCCAATTACAGTCACAAGCTACTGGCAGTTAGGGTTTCAATGTATGAATTCAATATATTGAAATTTGGGGGGGGGGCACAATTCATTGCATAGCAATCATGTTCACTGGAAATGATTCACAGTAGGAAGTTACAGCACTAAAAGTAAAAATCTCCCTCCGTTCTTCCCTGACTCACTTTCCAGAGGTAAAGTCAGCTAATACATCCTTAAGTATTTGTCTGTGAGGTTAACTAACTATTCAGTAAATCTATTCTTTCTTCTTCCTGCACAAAAAGCTAAACTGTATTTCCCAGTTCCATTTAGTGTTAGATATGAGTATGTGACTACATTTTGGCCTAAGTGCTGTGCTACACTTTCAGGTCAGACCAATGAAAATTCTTAGGTTGTGTGTTTTCATGTTCTTCCCCATGCAGTTTGAGGCAATCATGATGTCAAAGATGTCCAAGATACATTTTGAAGGACTTTGAGTCACTGCTTGGAAGATTGACACTTGCTCAAAATAGAAAAACACATTCTGAATTCTCCACGAGCAACACATTAACTTCAATTGCCTTAAGCCTCTGAGATTTGGGCTAGCATTATGTTATGACAGCTAACATCTTAACTAAAATTGTACTTTTAAAACTTAACTGAAATCGCAGAAATATTCTGAAATTACACACATGGGACACAGATGTGTATACCATGTGGCACACACATCTGTGCCCCATCATGCTACATACTCATTTCTGTCTTTTTAAAGACATTGTAACATAAGCCACTTTCTATGTAGTTACATAAGGATCTGTATCTTTTTTAATGTAGTAGAATGCGTAAAATAAGATTTACTGTTTTAACCATTTGCAAGTATAAAATTTAGTTACGTTTAGTACATTCACAAAGTGTTCAACTGTTACCACTGTCTTGTCCTAGAGAATATTAATCACACCAAAAGGAAATACTATACCTACTAAGCAGTCATTTCCCCAGCTTTTGACAACCACCAATCTTTCTGTTTCTGTTGGTTTTCTTATTACAAATATTTTACATAAATGTTACATAGCACATCATCCAGTCACAAAATTTGTGGCTTTTTGTTTCTGCATACTTTCAGTTAATAAATGCCATCCATATTATAGTAGGTATCAGCATTTCACTCCTTTATATTGCTGAATAATATTCCATTCTTTTGTTATTCCATAAGTCATTTATCAAATGACCCATTAATGAGCATTTGGGTTGTTTCCACCTTTTCAGTATTGTGAAAATTTTTGGTGTAAACATTCATGTACAAGTTTTTGTTTGAACACCTGTTTTCATTTTGGGAGCTATATACCTGGGAATTTTGAGTCTTACAGTGAATTTTAGGTTATTGAAGAACTACCAAACATTTTATACAGAATTTGAATCATTTTCTATCTCCACAAGTGATGTATGAGACTTTGAATTTCACATCCTCACCAACATTTGTTGTTTTCCTTTTTAAAAATGTATAACAATATTAATGGGTGTGAAATATTTTCTCACTGTGGCCTTGATTTTATTTCCTTAATGACTAATGATGTTGAACATCTTTTCTGTTTGCTCTCCTTAGAGAAATATTTTCAACCCTTTGTAAGTTTTGTAATTAGGTTGTCTTTTTGTTGTTGAGTTGTATAGGTGCTTTATATGTTCTCTGCTAGTTTCTTATCATATATGATTTGCTAATGTTTTCTTTTATTCTCTGGGTTTTTCCAATTTCTTTTTTTTTTTTTAACTTTTTTTTTTTTTAAAGATTTTTATTTTTTATTTATACATACAAGCTGGGGTACAGGCCAGAGGTGTGGGGCGGCGAGAGGGTTCACCAGAGACAGAGTGGGGAGCAGAACAGGCAGATCAGAAATACACTGCTGAGGGGAGCAGCGGGCGAGGCAGGAGAGGTCTGCCACACCATGTGGGAATCTCCCCGGCCGGGCG
>PVIJ01006429.1:0-43992 GCA_004024925.1 Scalopus aquaticus | reverse complement strand
CCAATTTCTTGATACATGATTTTTTTAAAAAAATTGATGAGGTCTGATTTTTTTTGTTTCTTGTTTTTTTTTCATATATAAGAAACAATTGCCAAATCAAAGGTCACGAAGGTTACGTTACATTTATGTTTTCTTCTAAGAGTTATATGGTAACTCTCAGATTTAGGTATTTGACCCACTTTGAGTCACTTTTCATACATGGTGTGAGGTAAGGATCTAGTTTCATTATTTTGTTTGTGGATATACACTTGCCTCAGCAACATCTGTTAAGGAGACTATTATTCCTGCATTGAATGATCTTAGCATTCTTGTTGAAAATTAATTGATCATAGATGTAAGATTTATTACTGGATTCTGAATACTATCCCATTGATCTCTATATCTATCCTTATGTTAGTACTAAAGTTCTATAATTATTGTAGCTTTGTAGTAAGTTTTGATTATAGGAAGTAGGGGAGTGTGAGTCCTTCGGACTTCGTTGTTCATTTATTTATCTTTTTGTGATCTCTGAAATTTCATTTGAATTTTAATGTCAGCATTTCCATTTTTCCACAAATGGCGTTGGGTTGTTGACAAGAATTACACTGAATCTGTTTATCGCTCAGTATAACTCTTTTAAAATCATTATGTCATCAAATCAATGGATATGAAATATATTCCATTTATTTAGGTGTTCTTTAATTTCATTCAGTATTTTTTTTTAATTTTCAATCTATTTAGTTCAGTTTTTTAATATTTCTTTTAAATTCTTCTTTGTTGTCTCTATAAAATCCTAATAAATTATACCTTTGGGAATTTATAGGATCAAATGCAAGAAATGATTATATACAACCAAAATTACCGTACTATATAAATTTTCTAATTTCAGACACCAGGCAACTATAAGTTATGAATAAATTAGTACCCTAAGGCAGATAAGCTTCATTGGGGGATAACTTCCTTTCAAAATGATCTCTGAATTGGAACAAGGCTGAGATATAGGGGGTGCCTGTCAGTTAAGTCTTTCTTTTCACATAGCATGCTCTGCAAAACTGAAATACTTTTTCTCCAAGGTTTTGCATGTGCTTTTTTCCTGAATCAAAGATTTTCTGGACATTTCCAGAGGGCACATATACAAAGTTTTTTCCCCCTGTTTTATTGATCCCATAATAGAAAAGTAATGATTTTCCTACAGCAGCTTATTTACACCTTGGAAAAATGGTTATATTGCACCCTTACCCCATTGGTAAAATTTATTTCTTCATGGGTATAGGTAGGGTCTGATACTGGCTTTTCTAATTTTTTATTCAGCTCTCCATTTCTTCACAATTCTTCATAATTAGCAACTTCCACATGCATTTTATTAAGCACCCATTTGTACCCATATTTAACTGGCTAATAGAGCATACACACCTTGTGTACCTTTGTTTAGTGTTGGAGAAATACTATTTTATGGAGTAGTGATTTAATCTGAAATAGCAGCCTGTCCTTAAAGGAAATGAAGCCTCTCTACTCTATAAGCAGGGCAGTGGTGAGGTCACAGAAATACAGAGATAGAAAGGTTTTCAGAGGCTTAGTAGAATCTTAAAGTTATCCCTGCTGAAATCTATGAATTAAGACTGAAGCAGAGGGGGTTGGATAGAGACTCATGGAGATTGAGCCTGAAAATTCACTCAAAGATCTTAAGTGACCACCTATGTGAGCTTAGATACAGTGTTTTCTTTGGTGGTAGAAGGACTGCCATCTTTCTGAGAAGGGAAAGGCCACACCTTGAGTTAATTACTCATAAAATGATTCTTAAAGTGATGTCTGATGGAGGAACCACTAGAAGTAACAAGAAAAAGTTGGGAATTTCACCAGAGTTAATGAAAGATTTGCTATCATGAGTTAAGAATTCATATGTGGTCAAGATGCAGAGTGATCACACCTCATGTATGGATGAATATCAATCAGTGTTTGGGGTAAGATAGACTAAATAGAATGTGGTAAAATCCTATTTTTAATTTGAGTGTGTCAGAATTCATGATGAGGTGAGAAATGCTTGAAAAGTAATGATAAAATTTCATAGGACAGAAAGAAAAAAGTTTTTACCTTGGAATAATAACTTGTTATATTTCATTATTCTCAAAAGAGTGACAAAAAGCCTCTCAAAGAGATTATTCATTCTCAAGTCATCTTGATTGGACAAGTTAGACTTGGCAGACAAAAGTATGCTTTCTTAGGAAACAGATGAAATCTTCAAAGAGCCAAAAAATTAAGTTATTTTCCTTAATAGTTATAAAATGCAAGAAATATATTGCAAGTAGCCAAGGAGAAAGGAGTTGGGAAATCATGGGAATGTATTGAAGTCTGCGAGAGTAAAAGAAGGTGTTAGGCCTCCCTAGTGGCACAACTGGTTAAGCACAGCGCTGTGAAGCTGTTGGTAGCTGCACTGTGAGTTTGATGCCCGGCCAGGGAGATTCCCACATGGCACAGCAGACCTCTCCTGCCTCGCCCACTGCTCCCCTCAGCAGTGTATTTCGGTCAATCTGCCTGTTCTGCTCCCCACACTGTCTCTGGTGAATCCTCTCACCGCCGAACACCTCTGGCCTGCACCCCAGCTTGTATGCATAAATAAATAAATCTTATAAAAATAAATAAAAGAAGGTGTTAAACCAACTCTTAACAAGAAAACATGAACTTATGTTCATGGGAAGTAAAGCATAAATGTTCTTTGTTTTGATAATGAATTTAGAAATGCACCATCCAATATTAACTTTGGGCCTTACTATTCTGTATTCTCTGTTACTTCAAACTGTCACTAGAAGTTTGCTGCAATCATTTTTGATTATGTACTCTCAGGTGATAAAGAGAAACGAGTGAAGTCCATGGGATATGATAGGGCAAGTAGAGACTAGCAGTCAGGAAAAGCCATTGTAAATGCTGAAGACATAAGAGACATGAACAAAAGAGACGAAGGAAAGTGCAGCTCTCCACTTGCCATCCTATTAATTGAGCTCTTGGGATATTAAGTTTACATGGGATGGCGCCATAAAAGGAGAAGCTTTTGATTGGTGCCTTGGTAACCAACAATGGATAAGGAGAACCTGTCTGTGGAGGAGAGAATGTAAGAAAAGACACACAGATTGAGGCTGCAAAACGGGGAGGAAGAGTTGGATGAAAACAGAGTGGGGGATGAGGCCCAATGGCCTAGGGTAAAGGATTGTGGGGGATTTGGTGGTGTGTGTTGTGTAATAACATATATCAGAGGAGGTGTGACCCTATTCCAGGAATCCATTTTAGAAATAAATTGGCAACTATTTAGAATTGTTGATCAGGGGATCAATCAAGTGGTCTGAGCTGTAATTTTCAACACATTAACTCAACATTGTTGTGAAGGAAGAATGCCACTTGGGGGGCAAACCTGATAGTATAGCTGAGAGATTTACAATGTTGTGAACCAGTGTTCTAATGAAGGGAATAGACAAGGCGGGATCATGTGATATATGGGGGTGATTTTCTAATATTCGGTCATTGATTAGATGGTGGCAAGAGATATGTTTAACAAATCACTCCCAGTTGTCACATAAAGCAACACTACATATTTTTTCTTACAGTTTCCGAAGGCTAGAACTTTGGAGTGGATTGACTAATGGTAGGGTTCTTCCTCAAAGGGGCTCATTCACATGGCTGGCAAGGTAGTGCTGGCTGTTGACGGGAGGCTTCAGTTGCTCTCCACATATATTTTGCCGTAAGCATTTTTGTATGACTTCACACTGTGGTAGCTGTCTGGTCCAGAGTGAGTAATTGAAGAGCCAAAGGCAGAAGCTGTAATGTCTTTTATAACCTAGCTGTTTCTTCTATAGAATCTTCTCAGTCACATTGGTCAGTTCTAATTCATAGTGGGAGGGGAATTGTTGGGAGATCTCTAGATAGCTGTTTACTGAAGTGGGTTTCCTTTGAGGGAAGGAAACCTTTATTTTTTATCCCCAGGTCCTAGCCCAGTATGTAACTCATCTGAAAAATGCAAGAGGACATTGAGCTTTTGAGCTGATAGAATTGTGGCTCAGCTGCATTATAGAAATAGTGATGGAGAAGCTTGCCTGAAAAGGAAGAATCTAAGCTTCAGTTCTTTTTGTATATTTTCTTTGAGCAGTGACATATACAGAAGAATGTATTTATTTGATTTTAAACCCTCAGATTTCAGCGACTAATTGAAAGAGACAAAGTTCAACATAAACTCAACTATCTCAGGTCCTTCTGAGTGCATGAATTTCATTGTGAATAAGAAATGGCATCAAACATTACTTCATTTTAGATGGAACTTTCTAGGTGTTGGCGTATGTTGGAATATCAAAAGAACTTGAAATTTTTTTCTAGACAGCTTTTAACAAATGCAGTGCTCATGTAGATGTGATGAGGGACCGAAGATTTTTGTAAAGGGGCAAAATAGAAATGCTTTCGCTGTCTGTGCTGTATAAAAGTTAACTAATTCCAAAAGAAATCATAATAGACTCGCTGTTTTTAGAGATGCATTTTGCTCTTGCCATAAACCCAGATTCCTTATCTCTGCTGTCATTTTATAATGATAACAGGTAATAAGACCGCATGTACCTACTCTAATTGCACAGAACTAGACATTTAATAACACACAGCCTCAAGGCTGTCTCTCGCCTTGCTTAACCCCAAAGGGTACTATTCATATACTCTGGTTTTGAAGCTTCATTATTCCTTTAATTACTTATTAGAACCACAAATACCACCCGGAGACTTCTAAATGTAAGTACGAGTGTATATGAGCGAGAATCTAATGGTTGCCTGTAAGTATGCCTCATTCCATTAAAAGGCTTTGGGTTGATGCAGCAGGTATGTAACCTATCCATTAATATGTAATTTTTTTGAGAATTGCAAGATACTTTGTCCTGAACACTAGGCCATCAACAGTAAAATAGAGCTACTTTAGAGTATCATTTCCCACTGCTTTCCTTCCTGGATTAAGTAATATAAATAATTTATTATTCTGTACTGTCTAGTTCTCTGTGAGGACCATCTCTTTTATTCATATTAACACTAACAGCAGCTTTTATAACCTAACCAAGGAGTTGTCTGGTTTCCTCTTTTTACTCTAATTTGAAAAGAGTAATACTTCATGGAAGACTTATTTTAGCATAGGACTGATTTCACAGATTGCTATCAATGATTAGAGTAACAATGTATGCTACCTGCCCAGTCTGTCCCTGGCTACCATAGGGGTAATTTCAGCTAGCACTATGCAATTTTGCAAGTGCATATCTGAACAGGGATACTGCTAAGTGGTGAAGCGTCTTGGAAATAGTTAATGCAGGAGCTGATCTGAGAGGAAAAGACAGAACAACTAGCATTAAACAGGGTTTTTCTCTTTCATTTTTGCTGTGTTTTTTTTTTTTGTTTTGATTGCTTTTTGTCTGTTTCCAGTGCTTCCATCCCACTGCATTTAGATATCTAACAAGTATTAATTTTAAAGAGAATAATAAGACACATGTTTAGCACTACTAATTTGGGGATCATATGATTGAGAAAGAATGAATGTTTTAAGCATACAGCAGTTAGTAGTGATGAGAAATAATCCAAAGCATGTTAATATTTCCCAGGAGATATTTGGGACTCTTCTTATGTAATTGGAACACTTAGAAGGAAGCATTTTGTAAAATATTCAATGCTGATGTGTTTCTCAAAGTCAAATTATTCTGTGAATTCCTACTAAAGCTTTCTGTGTGTGTGTGTGTGTGTGTGTGTGTGTGTGTGTGTGTATGGAGGGTGTCTTCTGACTTTCCCTTTTTTTTAATTAAGGTAACTGGTTTACAACGCTGTTATTCAGAGGTATAGGATCACAATTCTTCAGATGCATACTAAGTCTCTTATCTACCCTTAGAATCTCCCCCTAAATGACCACAAGGTACATTTATTCTCTTGCATTTCTGAATAACATCTGCATGGGGCTCGAGGAGGGAAATGACTCAGGGATTACTTTTCCTGAGCATTCACAATGATATTTTGGATGACTTCATCTGTGGAACTGGACCCTGCCTGGAAACTTACCTTCCCCTATTTGTGGGGAGGTAGAAAGCATTCCTACATTGCCACCTTTATACAAAAGCTTCATAGCATATGACTTGTTTTTTCTACTGTAGAAATTACTGTAACCTCAACCTCCAGAGTCTGAAATTCTTCTCTCAATTCAGTGTCAGAATTTTTGTGCAAATGCAAAAGAAATTCCAAAACAACTGCAAATTGTTGCTTCTAGAAGTATTTTTCTGGAATACTCTTAGAGATATTTATGTTAGATTAACTAACCTTTTCTCTACACTGGGAGTTGAGAAAAGGGACCTCTGTCCTTAGAATAATAATACCAGTTCTTTACAAGATGCTATGAGGGATTTATTCTCCTATTCTGTTTCATCTTCCTATCTAATCCAGTCCCTAAATTCAACTTAAAACAATTCTGAATATAAATGACATCATACAGTATTTGCATTTATCTGCCTGACTTACTACGCTTATCATAATGTCCTCCAGGTTTATCCACTTTGTCACGAATGGCAGGATTTCCTTTTTATGGGTGAAAAATAAATTATATATGCAAAACATCGTCTTTATCCATTTATCCACCGATAGATATTTAGGTTGTTTCTATATCTTGTGATATATTCACACATAATGTGAATAATGCTGCAGTGAACTTGGGAGTACAGACAGCTCTTAAAGAAAGTCATTTCTTTTCAGTATATATATTGAGAAGTGGGATTGCTGGATCTTATGGTAGTTCAATTTTTAATTTTTTGAGGGACGTCCACACCGTTTTCCATTATGACTCCCAATTTACATTCCCACCACCATCGCTTCTCGGCCTTTTGGCTGAGATCAAGTGTACATTCCCACCACCAGTGTATGAGGATTTCCTTTTCTTGCCATCCTCACCAATACTGTTATCTCTTGATTTTTTTTTGGCAATAGCCATTCTAACAAATGTGAGGTGATATTTAATTTTTTTTGAAGATTTTATTTATTTATTTATACAAGCTGGGGTATAGGCCAGAGGCGTGGGGCGGCGAGAGGGTTCACCAGAGACAGAGTGGGGAGCAGAACAGGCAGATCAGAAATACACTGCTGAGGGGAACAGCGGGCGAGGCAGGAGAGGTCTGCCGCACCACGTGGGATTCTCCCCGGCCAGGCGTCGAACCTGCATCGCCACTGCCGACAGCTCCACAACGCAGCGCCCAACCGCTGCACCACCAGGGAGGCCCATGAGGTGATATTTCATTGTGGTTTTGAATTACATTTCCTTGGGATTAATGAAGCTGACAACTTTTCATATACTTGTTGGTCATTTGTGTACCATTGGAAAAATGTCTATTCAAGTCATTTGCCCATTTGTCAATCAGATTGTTTGGTGATTTTCTTGCTAATTAGTTTTGTCTTTTGCTATTGAGTTGGAAGAGTTCCTTTATATATTTCAGATATCGAGCCCTTGCTAGATAAGTGGTTTGCAAATGTTTCCTCTCCATTCTTTAAGGTGCCTTTTAATTTTTTTTGGTAGTTCCTTTGCTATGCAGAAAATTGTTAGTTCTGACACGTCCCACTTTGTGGAGTTTTGCTTTTGTTGCCTGTGCTTTTGGGTGTCAGATTCCAAAACCATTTCAAGAATAATGTCAAAGCAATTTCTCCCTATGGTGATCTGCTTTTTATTGTTGTTGTTTTTGTCTGTCTCTTAGTTTCTAACTTGGGTGCATGGTCTAGAGATGCTGTTCATCAGCCACCAAATCTTAGATTTTAGCTGGAAATCTTGACGTGCTATCTGGGGAAGAAAATATCACACTCTGGCATAGCCTGGTCAGAAGGCATCAAGTTTCAATGCTTTATATGTCATATGAGGTTTTGACCTTAGTGAGTTGCAGGAGTAATACTGCAGTAGGTTTTTAACTGGATCAGGCAGGACAGACCTCAATAACTTTACACAGTTGGGAACTCTGAATACCCCTATCCTGACCTTTACTGACTTTGCATTTAATAAAGTCAGATCTGCTGACACAAGATTAAATAATAAAAGGAGAAAGCCATGTAGTCCCAGTTAAGACCTATAGCAGAAGCAACTGAACTTTCTAAGTGTCTGAGCTTACCAAGCATCTGTGAAGTAGATGAAAGGGGAAAATAAGAAAACTTTTGTCGTATTCTCAGGAAAATATATATGTTGAATTTTTTCAAAAATAGAAGATGTCATTGACCCATAACCTTGTGGAAATTTAGGGTATGCAGTATGTTACAGACACACCTCAGAGATATTGCAGGTTCCACTTCACCAATAAAGTGAATATCACAGTAAAGCAAGTCATGAGAATTGTTTGGTTTCACAGCGCATAAAAAAGTTATGTCTGCACTATTAAATGTGCAATAACATTGTATCTAAAAATATCATATCTTAATTAAAAAATACTTTATTGCTAAAAGGTGCCAACGATCACCTGAGCCTTCAGTGAGTCATAATCTTTTTGCTGGTAGAGGTTCATGCCTTGGTGTTGATGGCTTCTGACTGATTAGGATGATGGTCGCCAAAGGTTGGGGTGTCTGGGGCAACTTCTTAAAAGAAGATAATAAGATCTGTTGTGTCAATTGACTCTCCCTTTCAAGAAATATTTCCCTGTAGCATGCGATCCTGTCTGATAGCATTTTACCTACAGAAGTCTTTCAGAATTACTCAGTCCTCTTAAACCCAGTCACTGTTTTATCAACTAAGTTTACATAATCTAAATTCTTTGTTGTCATTCAACAGTGTTCACAGCATCTTCATCAGGAGTACATTCTTCTCACACAAAACTACTTTTCTTTGTTTGTCTATCAGAAGCAACTCCTTATCTATAGAAGTTTAATAGTGAGATTGCAGCAATTCAGCCACATATTCAGTCTCTACTTATAAAACTAGTTCTCTTGCTATTTTTACCACATCTGAGAAAAGTACTTCCTCCACTGAGGGTTGGAATGAACTTCTTCCAAACTCCTGTAATGTTGGTATTTTGACCTCCTCCCATGCTTTGCAAATCTAAAATGTCATATAAAATCGTGAATCCTTTCCAGAAGGTTTTCAATTGACTTTGCGCTGATCCATCGAAAGAAACATTAACGATGGCAGGTATAACCTTACAAAATGCATTTCTTAAATAAAAAGCCTGGATTGATCCATGAGCTGCAGAACGGATGTTGTGTTAGCAGGCTGAAAAATGGCATTTATCTCCTATATATCTCCATCAGAGTTCTGAGTGAGCAGGTGCCTTGTCAGTGAGCAGTATTATTTTGAAAGGAATCTTTTTTTTAACAGTAGGTCTCCACAGTGTACTTAAAATACTCAGTAAACCATGTTGTTAACAGATGTGCTGTCATCTAGACTTTGTTGTTCTATTTGTAGAGCACAGACAGAGTAGATTTAATTCTTAAGGGCCCTCGGATTTTCAAAATGGTAAAAAAAATAAAAGCATTGACTTTGATTTAAAGTCACCAGCTGCAATAACTCTAAAGAGGTTCCAGCCTGTCCCTTGAAACTTTGAAACCAGACATTGACTTTTCCTCTCTAGCTGTGAAAGCCTCAGAGGAATCTTCTTCCAGTATATAAGGTTGTTTCATCTCTACTGAAAATCTGTTGTTTAGTGTAGTCACCTTCATCCATTATCTTAGCTAGATCTTCAGGGCAACTCGCTGCAGTTTCTGCATTGGTACTTGCTGCTTCACTTCGCATTTTGATATTATGGGGATGACTTCTTCCCTTCAATCTCATGAAGCAACATTTGCTAGCTTCTAACTTTTCTTTGCAGCTTCCTCATCTCTCTCAACCTTCATAGAATTAAAGACTTAGGGCCTTGCTCTGAGTTAGGCTTTGACTTCATGGAATATCAAAGTTGTTTCACTATTTCATCATTTGTGTGTTCACTAGAGTAGCACTTTTATTTTTTTTCTAGAACTTTTCTTTGCATTTACAACTTGGCACAAAAGGCCTACTATTAGGCCTGTCTTGACTTTCAACATGCCTCTCTTTCTCAGATTAATCTTTTCTAGGTTTTGATTTAAAGTGAGATTTCTGATTCTTCCTTTCACTTGAACATTTTGTAGGTTATGAATTGGCCTAATTTCAATATCGTTATGTCTCAGAGAATCGGGAAGCCTGAGGAGAGGGAAGGAGGTGGGGCCATGATTGGTTGGTGGAGCACTCACAATTAGGACAACATTAATTGATTAAGTTTGTCATCTTTTATAAGCATGGTTCATGGCATCCCCCAAACAGTTACAATAGTAACATCAAAGAACACCCATCACAGATGAACATAATAGATGAATAAGAAAAAAGGTTGAAATAGTATAAGAATTACCAAAATGTGACATAGAGACTTTCAAGAGGGCATTGATAGACTTGCTTGACACGTGCTTGCCACAAACCTTCAATTTGTAAAACATACATATCTTAATTAAAAAATACTTTGAAGCAAACAACGAAGCAAAATAGAATGAGGTGTGCTTCTAATTAGATATTTACATCTTGCAATGTGATTACCACTGTACTGTCAGCTAACATCTCCATCTGGTCACTTGATTTCTTTTTTGTGTGGTGAGAACATTTAAGATCTAGTCTCTTAATAGCTTTCAGGTATATAATACAGTATTGTTAACTGTGATCACCCTGCTGTACATTAGAGTCCCAGAACTTTGAGCAACATCTTCCAGTATGTCCTACCAGCCCCTGGTAACCACCATTCTGCTTTTTGTTTCTACAAGTTCAGGTTTTGTTTTGTTTTGGACTCCACATATAAGCGATACCATAATTCCACTTTGGTTATATATCCAATGGAAATGAAAATGGGATATAATTTTTTTCACAATATTTAAGACATGGAAAATCTTATCTGTCTATCTATCTATCTATCTATCTATCTATCTATCTATCTATCTATATAATCTATTTATAAATGAGCCAACAGTATATTTGTTTGAGGCACAAGTAAATCACGCTCATTCAGAAACCTCAAAATTAGTTCCTCTTGCTGTCATTTTGAGCTATATTGAGAGCTAACAGAAAAAAAAAATGGAGACCAATATTTTGGAATTAAGCACCTTTTCATTATCCTCAAGTATGAGCCCTCACCACATCATCTCCAATGGGACTTAAATTTATTACTTATAGACATTTGGGCTAAGGCTTCAGTGCTCCTAGAGCCAGAGTTTATTTTCAGCTAAAAAAGGAAGGTAAATTTTACTATGGAAAATTTTACTATGGAGGAGATATTTAGAATACAGAGTATGTACTCTTTGTTGTTAAAGTAAAGAAACATCTGAATGAAATTAAAATACCAAAAGTTTATTATTTATTTATTATTTATTTTTTATTTATACATACAAGCTGGGGTGCAGGCCAGAGGTGTGGGGCAGTGAGAAATCACCAGAGACAGAGGGGGTAGCAGAACAGGCGGATCAGAAATACACTGCTGAGGGGAGCAGCGGGCAAGGCAGGAGAGGTCTGCCGCACCATGTGGGATTCTCCCTGGCCGGGCGTTGAACTCGCGTCGCCGCTGCCGACAACTCCACAGCGCAGAGCTTAACCGCTGCGCCACCAGGGAGGCCCAAAATACCAAAAGTTTAGATGCCAAAAACAGTAGGCCCTGAAATACTCTGGCTTAAAGAATCAAATTTACTCAAAAAGTCAAGGAAGATCAGAGTGGTTTGATATGTATTCTTCAGACTTAACTATCTGCATAAAAATGCTAGGAAATTGGAAGGAAAATAATGAGGACTGTTTAGAATGATAAAGGGAGATTAATTTTAAGAACTTAGAATCAGTCAAAGCAGATACAAAAAATAAAAGGAAATGCTTTTGTTTCTAATGGCCTGTTAAGCGGAAAGTTCAGGCACTGGACGTTAGTGAAAAATGGAAGACCTAAATACACAATTTTGCTAAATATCAAAAGAGCAAAAGTTAAAAATAAGATTAGTCCAGTGCCACAAAATGAAACCTCTGGAATGCAAGAATAGGTCTAGAATGTTTTTTTGAGACCAATTGTTGTTATAAAATTATAATTAACATTTGGTTGTCGTTTTTAAATGTGGTGAACTTCAGAATTGCTGCAGTAATCCCTCTTGCTCATTTGTGGTGTTACATACTCACTTTCAACTAGCATTTCTGGAAGACTGTTTCATGCTTGCTTCTTTCTCTTTTTCTTTTCACCGACTTTTTATTCTTATGTGTAGTACTAAATCTGGGAGTAGTCCTTTGGAAAAATTAGGGTGGTAAGTTTAACATTGGCTTTTACTTCATCTTCACAAGATAGAAAACATTTTGAAATGGGTCTTTTATTTGAAAGACCCATGACCTAGTTGGAATTACATAAATACAACTAAACTTTTTCATAAAACTTCTTTATTAATGCAAGTATGTCAAACAACAGACGATCTCTATCATTGTGATGGAAGTGATACTTAAATTGAAATAGACATTTGTTGACTCAGTCTGGATGTAGTGTTCTACATCATGTTTTCTAAAACAAGCTCCCTTCCTATTCATATGAACAATCAATTTCCTTTGTAGCTATTTAAAATTTATTAACAACTGTTTTGTGTGCCATTCATGATCATCATTAAATTTACTTTCACAAAAGTACATGGAAATTTACATATCAACTGAATGGCAGACTATCAAGGCATAAAACACATAAGATTTTTGCTTCAAGTTATAATTATTTGAAAAAAACTTAGCTTGAAAATTATTTAACCGTTAAAAATAAATCTGGATCTGTCTTGTGTATATTACTGATTATTGTACTGATGAAAATGAAGTAGGCAATCACAAGATCAAATATAATTCAAAAATGCTAAACAATAATGAAGCAGACATTTATCAGGTTAATTTTCCAAATTCTGAGACTGGAACTGAAGCCAAATAGTTTTTAGCCAAATCCTGAGATCTGTGTGACCCCAAAGGCAAGAAGTCATTGTGAAACAACAGATGTATTGTGCATAGCATAGCAATTGTGGAATAACCTCTGGAAAAGTTCATTTTTTTATAAAATAAATTTTGTGCAATATTGTTTTTAAATTTCCTTTGTCCTTAACAGTATCCAACTAAATTTGTAACTACATCCATCCTTCAATTAGTGAATACTTACAGATACTTTGGCTATTTTTTACTTTTTCTTTTCCTAGAAATGCTACTTTGAACACATTTTCCTTATTTTCACATGTGTAAATATGTGTGCCTCCGGGGCATAGACCTAGGAGTGTAGTTCTTGATTTGTAAAGTTTATGCTGCTTCTATTTATCATGTAAGATTAAATTGTTTTCTAAGAAGACAGTAAAATTTTCTTATTTGTAGGGGAGGCCAGTCAGGATATTCAGTACCTATTTTCCAGAATCCCTTTAAGCTCGGTGGCTGAATTCTCACCAGTAGGATGTAAGCAGAGGTGGTATGCGGGATTGGAAGAAATAAGTGTACCTTTCTTCTCTTATTTTCCTCTGGTTGGAATGAAGATAAGATGTCTGGATAGGACATGGGGAAGAATGTTAGCTAATGGTGGAATAACCATACCCTGAGCATGATGAAAACAAAAATGTAGAAGGGCCCTGTGTCCCAGATGATAATATAACTTCATACTAGTGATAAAGTTTTTTTTAAAAGATTTATTTATTTATGCATACAAGCTGGGGTGTAGGCCAGAAGTGTGGGGGGGTGAGAGGATTCACCAGAGATAAAGGGGGGATAGAACAGGCAGATTGACTGAAATACACTGTTGAGGGGAGCAGCGGGCGAGACAGGAGAGGTCTGCTGCCCTGTGTGGGAAGCTCCCTGGCTGGGGATTGAACTTGTGCTGCAGTGGCTCTGGATAGCTTCATAGTGCTGCAACTCAACCCATTGCGCCATCAGGGAGGCCTCTAGTGATAGACTTTTAATGCTAATGTGAGAAATAAGCCACTATCTAAGTCACTATCGTTTAGGTTTTCTGACACTCAGCAGAACCTCATGGAAACTAACATACATTCTCACAACAGCGTATGTGTCCCATTGTTTTTTCATTCTTATTAACACTTGCTGTTATCATATTTTCCCCATTTTTGAGATTTGAGGTGAATCTAAAATGGTCCTAAATTGTGGCTTTAGTTTTCATATCTTTATTATTAATGGAATTAGGTATCTCTTGGTATGTATAATAGATTTTTCCTTCTATGATAGAACTATTCTGGATGTTTGACTATTTTTTCTGATGAACAGTTTGTTTTCACTGATTCTTAAGATTTTAAAAATATGGAGTCTAGATATTAATATTTGTGGCTATATACTTTGCAGTATCCAAATTTAGTTTGTGAATTTTATGTTCCATTTCCTAATGATGAATAGAACTGTATTTATTAAGTTAAAATAGCTGTATTTATTAATCTTCCCATGTGATTTATGCTATTTCTATTTTATATGCCATGATGTCCAAAATAGCATTTTCAAATTGACCTTTTAAATATACTGAACTTTACTTTTCTCATTTCAGTCTTTAGTACACCTTTGTATAGTATAAGACAGATTTATTTTTGTCTCATATAAATTTCCTAGTGTCTCAACACTGTCATTTCTTCATTATTCATTTTGTCCCCATAGATATGATATAATCTTTGCCATAAATCAGCTGACCCATACAGGTCAATTTTGTGGTCCCTATTCTTCAGGTCTATATATCTGTACCAATATTAGATCATTTTTACTATAAAGCTTAAGGGTAGATCTTGATTTAAGGTAGTATAACTATCCCTATTTCTTCCTAAACATTTTCCTTTTCAGCCGAACCACAATTCTAGGATGGAAAAGAAATGATAACATTCATGCATTTTTTTGTAAATGTGTTTACCATCTCATTAGCTTGGTTTCCACTCACTTAATAAGCAGGTTTCAGAGGGAAAACTGATAGAATGTGGGTCTTTGTTTCAAAGTGTGGAATGCAAGAAGTGAATGACAGATACTGGTTAATTCCCAACCACTTCCAGTTGTTACCAAAATTGTAATATATGAAAATCCTTTTGAAAATATACTTTAGACATAGATTATAATGGAAAACATTTAAATTATGTGCTTATTGTTTTCTTTTTTTTTTAAGATTTATTTATTTATACATACAAGCTGGGGTACAGGCCAGAGGCGTGGCGCGGCGAGAGGGCCCACCAGAGACAGAGTGGGGAGCAGAACAGGCAGATCAGAAATACACTGCTGAGGGGAGCAGCGGGTGAGGCAGGTGAGGTCCGCCACACCATGTGGGATTCTCCCCGGCCGGGCTTTGAACTCGCATCGTGCGCTGCGGACAGGTTCACAGCACAGTGCTCAACAGCTGCGCCACCAGGGAGGCCCCTATTGTTTTCTTAAATATGGCTCTTTGTGCACATTTAATTTGTAATTACTATTTAAATGCAACCTGTACCCGTGGTATGTGGATATTACATACCTATCACATACATATTTAATAATGATTACTATGAATTATCTAGTATTATTTATGTACCCAAGAAATATGACAATGAACTCAGACAACAACTTGGTCATTTTCCTCTCCAGTTCATTTTTGACACAATAGAGCCTATGAATTGTTAGAATCTCACAGCTAGTAAATACCAGACTTGAGGTTTTCATTGAGATCAATTCAATATCAAAGCCTGCATTTTTTCTGTCACCTCTTACTGTTTCTCTAGCAGTATGAATAGGAGAGTTAAAGATTAATTATAAATAAGTATATTTATATACCCCTTCACTCACTGTTGGCAACTGCTTCCAAAATTTCTTTTGCATTTACATATTATTCTTCCCCCACAGGAAATGCGAAACTAGTTTCCTGTGTGTCAACTCTCTTTATCCATGCCTCTCTATCTTCAGCTCCTTCTCTTTCAAAGTGAAAATTGCATTCCTAAACAATTACCTGCCTAGCTCAGCATCCCATCTAGCTCCAGTTTTGTTCACAGACAGGTGTATATTGATAAGAATTTTATCTCAGCATTTATAAATCCACAGCTGCTTCTTTACACAATTGACTGCTTCATAGATGGTGAAAATAGGTCACTAAATAACAATAGTTATCTTTTGTACTCCAGTAAATATATAATGGGAAACCAATGGACAGGAAGACTAGGAACTGGGTGGGTTAATAACAATTGGAAGATTTACCATGAAGCCCAAACTTTAGGGCCATTCACAGTTCCCTTCTAAAGCTCTGTTTGGTTGTGATAAATGGACGTAAATTTTCTTTTGTGTGTGCGTAGAAGAGCCAGGATGTAGGTGGGAGGTGGGGGAGGGGTGACAGTATTCACCAGAGACAGAGTGGGGAACAGAACAGGCAGATTTACTGAAATACACTGTTGAGGGCAGCAGCAGGCGAGACAGGAGAGGTCTGCTATGCCATGTGTGGGTTAGCTCTCTGGCAGAGAATCGAACTGAGGCCCTACAATAATAGCACTGAGACTTAAACCAGGGACGCCCTGGATATCACTCTTCTTAAAGAGTCTCCTTACCCCAAATTATATGAACTTTAAGGTCCAAAAAACATAAATTTTGAGAAATTTGGAAGGGATAAGGATATTTATAACTCAAATATAAGATCAACATCAAGATAAAGAAAGATAATGAGGATGTTAATATAAGGGAAGGGGAGGAGCAATAGAGAGTAAAATGACAATCGATTTTTTTTTTAATTGAAAGTTTGCAAGTAATCAAGAAATCATTGAGGAGACTGAGAAAACACACAATGAATTTGGAGTTAGGAACGAAACAAATATTTCTCCTGTTTCACTTGGGAGTATTCCTTAGCAGTAAAATTTCCACATCAATTCCCCAGACAATTAACCTCAACTATATTTAAATTGCAGTTTCTTATGTAGAATATTGTGCAAAACTTTAATTGGGAGTTGTTTACCTTTCTATAAATCTTCTAAATATACACAGAAGCTAATATTCAGTGGCACATCAAGGACACATCCTGGGTAAATAACAAAATAGAACAGACCAAGTAATGATAGAAAAATAGCTTTCGTAGGAGAGATCCAGAGCCTTCTGATCTCCATTGATTTATGAACAAAGTCTTGACTCATCTCAGTTCTGAAATGTGTTGTTTGTTTCCCTGATGCATGAACTCAAAAAAATTCTTTTCTTCTTCTTTTTGACGGAAATTGGAATAGCTGAAAAGAAAATAATGACTCCTTTTTGCCTAAACATAGTGGTGGTAGTTTTTGAGTTCCTATTACTTTTCTATGATCTTTGTTTATTCCATACACATTTTATCTCTGCTGTTGCTACATCTTTCCCTAGTATCACCTATTCCCCAAAGCTTTTTGGAAAAGAAATGCATGATAACAGTATTTGGAAGGAATAAGGATATTCATAACTCAAATTTAACATCAACATCAAGATAAAGAAAGACAATAAGAAGGAGGTTAATACAGGAAAGGGGAGGAGCCATAGAGAGGAAATGACAATTGATATTTTTAAAAATGAAAGTTTGCAAGTAATCAAGAGGATGCATGAGAATGTAATTAATAAACACACATAGACATGCATGAAACTAATTAGTAAAATGTAACTCCAGTTATAAAAGCCTTTGGTAGCAAAACAATGAGATAGTCCTTGTTTGTCAAATGAAAGTTTACTTAAGAAGCCAGGCTCTTTGGAACTGAAGCAAAGGGTCACTTTTCAAAGCCAGAAAGAGAAGGATTGGATTAGATGGAGTCCATGAATTGGGAATAAACTAAGAAAAAAGTAAGAGTCACAGAGTAGCTTTGTTTCTTGAAGAGCTATACAGCAAAAAGGTTTAGGAGAATAGGGAGAACTCAGCAGAGGGAAGATTATGTTCACTCAGAAAATTACAGAAACTGTTATTAACAAAATAATATGGACAGGAAATTTCTTATAAATCTAAATCATCCCATAGTATAATTTGCTATAAATACTTTCTGCTAGTTTCAAGGACACATTATCTAAGTGGTGTTAATGTGCTTTAGATCCTTTACCTAGTGTCTATGGTAGTTTCCTTTGTGTGTATGTAGGTATGTGCTTTTGTGCGTGGCGGGGAGTGACGGAAATGTTGACACCAGAGAAAGAGTTTTTTCAGCTTTATTGAGATGTAACTGACATAACACATGACGTAAGTTTAAGGTGTATGAGTTGACCTCCCCTAGTCATTAGCTAAAACCTCATTCATATCATATAATTAACATTTATATTTGTGATGAGAACATGTACATTCTACTCTTTTAGCAACCATCAAGTGTATAATACAATATTAAATATAATCACCATGCTGTACAGAACTCATTAATTTTATAACTGGAAGTTTCTATATTTGAAAAACATCTCTCCCTTTCCTACCTTTGATGCTCTGCTAACCACCATTTCTATATTAATGAGCATGGCTTTTCTTAGATTACCCATATAAGTGGCATTATACAGTGTTTGTCTTTTTCTGCCTGATGTTTCAGTTTGCATAATACAGTCAGGGTCATCAATGTTGTTGAAATGACAGAATTCCTTCTTTCTTGTGGCTGAATAATACTCTACTGTGTGTGTGTATATATATATAGACCACATCTTCTTTATCCATTTATCCATTGAAAGACACTGAGGTTGCTTTATACCTTGGTTATTATGAATAATGTTGCAGAGAACATGGGAGTGCAGATATCTCTTCAAGATACTGATTCCATTTTCTTTGGATATGTATTGAGAAATGGGATAGCTGGATCATATGGTCTTTTTATTTTGATTTCTTGAAGAAGTCATCATACTGTTTTACACAGTGCTTATACCCATCTCCATTCCCATCTCCAGTTCACAAGGACTCCATTTTCTCCACATCCTTGCCAACACTTGTTATCTCTTGTGATTTTGGTTATGGTCATTCTAACATGTGTAAAACAATCGCATTGTTGTTTTGATTTGCATATCTCTGGTGGTCAGTGATGTAGAGCATCTTTTCATGTACCTATAACCTACACTGACTATCTGGAGTTAAATTGGATGACTACTCTGGTGCCCTTCAAAGAGCCACAGTTGGGATTTAGACTCATTTTAATAACAGTGTACAGTTAGGTGATTTTTTTTCTCTTTTAGGGAAGAAGACCAACAATACCCATACTAGATTTGCAATCAACTATGTTTAGTTCTGTTAAGTATAGGTAATTTCTATCTTTAAATACCCTTAAATGTCAAAATCATCAGTTGTTTGATTTTTTAGCATAAGCAGCAAAGGTTATAAAGGTTGATTTCCCCTTAAAATTGAGACAGAAAAAAAGTTATATGTATTTGTATACACACACACACATTTTACATTTTTAAGCAACACAGCAGCATGGAGTTTGTACGTGACTTGTACATTATGTAGCCAGCTAATCAGTTTCTTGGGAATTAATTGGTGTCTCCCAAGCTAGGAGGAGAAATCATAAAGACTTTGTGATTCCCTGTTACTCTGTAATTTGGGCCAAACATTCCTGGAACATTCCCGAATAAGGGGGGATACAGAATGAGTCAGCAAAAGAAAATAAAGAAAAAACAAAAGTCATCCCATGCCATATGCATTTTTGCCTTGGTGATATTTCATGTTCATTCAGTTCAGCCCGGTGACTGTTGCTTTATGCTTGCTTAGCTCTCCTCTCCCTGATGAAGACCAGTTGTCTGGTATTGATGATAATTATGTAGCATCTCTGACAAACAGTCTCTAGAGATGTCTCCTTTGCTGCCCTGACAAGAAACAGCAGGGAGACTTATTCAGGATGCAGCGGGGGGAATACAAAAGGCAAGTTTGAGCACAGCACAGGAAAAGAAGGAGAGCAGTAAGAAAAAGGACTCTCAGAATGTTAATGCTTGATGGATTTTAAAGACCATTGTGTCCCAGCCCTTTGTTTTTCCATCTGGGAAAACAAAGATGGAAATATATTAAAAGGATTTCTGGAGACCACAAAAATTTCCAGATTAAAGATCCTGTTATTACTCTTCGTAGCCTGAAAACCAGTGAGTAGACAACTAACCCCAGGGTAGTTTCTTCATAGCTGACAATTCTACCACTGAGGAAAGGTTTCACTTTGAGGACAGTTATATCTCTCTGCTCACTCAGGTGTTTCACTTTCTCTGTCCAACTCTCAATGATCAATTTTGAGTAATTCTGCCATACAGAGCTATCATTTCAAAGGGCTACTTTCACTTAAGGCACCAGGGTGTTGCAAAAATATCTCACTTCCTTACCTCTGTGTTACCTTCCTAGACTTGAAAAAAGGCCATTTGAAAAAAATAATGTAGTTTTGGTGATTATTTTTCCTGGCTCTCTAAACAACACCACTGTCTATCCAGTTCAAGATAGAAGCTCTCCACAGCTGCAAAACAAGATCTGTGACTTTGTCAGGGACCTATCTCTGGCATCTGTGCTATCACTGTCATTTTGCTACACTAAGGTTTACTCAGCTGGACAGGGGTGAAAACTGGGACTGTCCAGGCAAAATCCGTTGTGTAATTCTTCTATGTCTATACCCACCTAGCTAGATGGGCACAATTAAACCTGTTGTTCCCTTTTTCCTTGTACTGAGATTTAGTCTTTCCAGTACCTGGCATCTGAACATTAGGTCCTTCCTAAGGATGAGAGTCCAGAAATTCTCCTTTTGCCCACTAGCTATAGGGTTCTGGGAAAACTCCCACGTACTGTTCCGACTTTGGCTTTAACAAAGATTTTTTTTGTTAATGTTGCTTCATTTTCAGTCTGACACTGTCCTTGCCCTTGATAATGGCCCTTGTCTTTTGCCTCTCTCGGGTAACAAAATTATGTGAAAAGATTTAATAAGCTCTCTTTTAACAAGATCCTTTTGCACTAACAAGTAAAACTCCTTAAACTATGCTGATGATATAATTTTTCACTTCAAAATTTGGTTCTACTATTTTTTAATTAGGAAAAATAGCAAACTTCCATAGTTGAACTACATTTCTAAATATCAAGTTCTTGACAAAATTGCTAAGTCATTGTGTCTAATTGAAATAATTGCTTCCTGGACTTATAATCAGTAATTATTCACTGTTCTAAGACCACACATTCACTAATTGTAGAACAAATAGGGAGAAAATACAACTGTATTTTCAGGTGAAATATGCAGCTTCACTTAAAATAATTGCTAACTTCTTTTATCAGTACGTTATTTAATATACTGAAAAGTTATTATAGACAGCAATGTTCATCTATTTGTTTTAATATATGAAAAGAAAAAAGATAGGAAAATTTGCATCAAAATTGTACATGACTATTCATCTCTACATAATCAAGTTGCACAATCCCTGTAGTATGCTGATGATCTTTATGCTAAGCACAGATTTATAGAAATGATTACATTCAATGATTCAGGTTCTAAAAAAGGCAATGAAATGCATACTGATTTCTAGAATGCAAAACCACTCAGAACCAGACTCTTTAGAGTAGGATGCAGAACTCTGGTATACTTGGCCTTGACCTTCAAAGCTAAATCCCAAGTCACTCTGTTGTTTATATTTCTTTTTTTTTTTTTCAGGTGAGATTGGTTTGCAGCACTGTATATGATTCAGAGATATAAGGTCATACCTCTTTAGGTGTATTGTGACACACCACACTTAATACCAAGGCACCCATAGTCTTTGACCATTGTTCATTGGATCCCATCCCCACTTTGCTCTTCAGCCTCTCCCTCCGCCTCTGGTATCTTCAATGTTTCAGTCAGATTTCTGGGGTTTGATTTTAGTTTGGTTTTATCTGACCCTTGTTTTGTTCCTCTTCATTTGCCATGTCATCTGGTGTTTCTCATTCAGACTTACTTCACTTAGCATAAATGCCTCCATTTCCATCCATGTTGTAGCAAATGGTAAGAGTTATTTTTTTATATAGCTGAGTAGTATTCCATTGTGTATATAAACCACGTCTTCCAGGTCCATTTATCTGTTTTTGGCTTGTAGAGAGTTTCCATAGTGGGGATATTGTAAATACTACTGCAGTGAACATAGAAGTGCCTGTTTCCTTTCAAATTAGTGTTTTTGTGTCTTTGAGTAGATGCCTATGATTGGAATTGCTGGATCACGTGGAAGATCCATTTTTAATCTTTTGAAAAACCTCCATACTGCTTTCCATGTAGGCTGGAGCAGTCTACATTCCCGCCAACAGTGTATGAGGGCTCCTTTGATCCATACCCTTCCCAATGCTTGTTGTGTCTAAACTTTTTGATATGGATTGTTCTCACAGATGTGAGATGGTATTTCATTGTGGCTCTAATTTGTATTTCCATGATGATACATGATGATGAACATTTTTTTGATGTGCCTGTTGGCCATCTGTACATCTTCTCTGGAGAATTGTCTATCTCCACTGCCCATTTTTTGTTTATTTGTTTTATTTTTTTGAGTTATTATAAGTTTTTTGTAGATCCCAGATATCACCACCTTGTCACATATAAAAATATTCACTAACATTTTAATTCAAATTTATATTTCATTAAACAATTGTTTTAATGTAATTAAAAAGGAAAGTACCAAGAGTAACAAACATCTTAGATTTTTTTTTTCTTCTGACAACTGGATTCGCTAAAGTACTATTTGTATAAAGTTATACATACATGATGTAAATGCAATGACTACAAAATAGAACAAAGTATGGCAAAAAATGTTTTTATTTTTTTAAAGATTTATTTGTGCATACAAGCTGGGGTACAGACCAGAGGCATGGGGTGGCGAGCGGATTCACCAGAGACAGAGTGGAGAGCAGAACAGGCAGATTGATGGAAACACATTGCTGAGGGGAGCAGCGGGCGAGGCAGGAGAGGTCTGCTGTGTCGTGTGGGAATCTCCCTGGCCGGGCGTCGAACTTGCGTCGCTGCTGTGGACAGCTCCACAGCGCAGCACCCAAACGCTGTGCCACTGGGGAGGCCCCCCAAATTATTTTTAAATTTAGTTTTTGAGGATGACAGAGACAATATTATTTGAATGCTTTTTATATTCACAACTCATATCTAATTCTGATGACTATTTAATTAGTTGGATTTTTTTTGAGCTTTAAACTTTTTGACACCTTCAAACATGAAACTACAGTTTTTAGTTCTACATCATAGCTTAAAGTATCTCAGTTTTCCAGGAAAAACATGCAATCTCCATGGCTCATTTTTGTATACTATTCATGAAACTATGACATCATGAAGAATGACAATTTTATTATCTGAAACTAAATCTTTGTCCTTTTAAAGATAGCTAAATTTTCTAAAATGAGTGTCCTTATAGAAGTTCACTTTTTAAAACTTATTAAACAAATATGTCTGGCTATCAAAACTTTTGGATCCAGAAGTGACAGAGCCACATGGAAGACACTTTCATCCATGCGGAAGTGAAATACCTCTAACAATTTATTTCTTACCATGGACCATACACTTTTTTTTTGTTTTTCTAGGTCAGTGTTTTCCATAATGGTGTATTTAACATTATATATTCATTAAAATATTTATTGAAATATTTCTTATCCATTTTAATAGTTTAGCCTCCATAATAGACAATATAAATATGAAAATGAATGCTGTAATACATGTTTATGAGAAATTCACGGTTCAAGGGAAGAAGACAACTCTAAACAATTTAGATACATCATAAATGCTATGGGATGGCTTCTGTGGCAAATATTGTGGTTACCTGCCCAAAAGTTATTTCTTTCTCTTCTCTGTGAATAGACTTTGATTCTAATGACTTATTGCATAGAGATACCATTTATCAGTTAATGACCAAATCTATGATTTAGTGATGGCATATGACCCAGCTATTTCAGTAACATATTGGAGAAAGTCCACTAGAACTATTCCAGGGAATAGTTCCCTAATAAATGTTAGAGTAATCTGAGGAGTTATTTTCTCTACCTTTACCTCTCCCTTTCTCGCTTCTCTTCCTCACCCTCTTCTTCCTATTTCTTTCTGCTGAAACTACATCCGTGCTTCCTTACTTTGCATAAGCTCATAATATGTGAGATTTTGGAAGTGATTTGGCAATCATGAGATAGGAAAACACAAGAAAAGCACATCATAAGTATATTGAGATAGAAGATTGGAAGATGAAAAGATGACATGGTTTAGCAGCTGTATCAAGCACCTACTTCCATAACGCTTGCTTGCTATGTGAAAGGGGGGGGGGAATAAAAGAACCTTATTTGTTGAAAGCAATGCTGCATTTGATGTTATTGCAGATGAAAACATTTTCAATGCTGCAGCTTCTTATGGGAGGAGACATTTGAATTTGAATATGAATAGGGGATTTTCAGACAGAGAAGTCATGAAATTTTAGACAGAATGGCATGCTGATGTTTAAAAAACAAATTATATACATAAAACTGTGAGAATTTCTATGTATAATGGTTATAATGAAGATCACAGAGAGGTAGAGACAATATTGTGTGTGTCAAACTCAAGAGGTCAGACTGCCCTATGGGCAGTGAAGGGACAAGTGAACTGAAGAGTTACATGATGGAATTGATTTATTTGTGTTGGTGCCTGTCAAGGCAATTTTACAGATATACTTAAGACTTATATCATTGAGAATGAGTTTCCTGAACATTCTTAAGAGGATCGCAGGTGCTGATTCTTCATATAACCTGCTGTGGTTGCTGTGGTCCACGTCCTATGCCCATTCTTCCGAACTAAGGTACTCTTTCCTGTGACAGCCAAGGATGCTGGTAGCTGAAAACATGTTGAGTTCTTCCCAATGCCGTCCAGTTCTTCAGCATAAGGCAGGCTATATCACAGAGGGGACTGTTTCTATCAGGGGAAACAGTCCATTAGCCTTTTATTTTTATTTTTGTATTTTTCATTGAAGTAATGTAGGTTTACAACACTGTATATGATTTAGGGGTATAGGTTCAGACCTCTTCAAGTGTATGTTACCACAGCACACCCACTACCAAAGCACTAATACTTCAAGCTATACTTGTTTCATGGATATTTCAGCTCCCTTATGCCAGGAGAACCTAAGATGAGGAAGGGAGTCACCATTCTGGCAATAGAGGAAATTGCCTATAATCATCAAGAAGAAATAAGTCTGTGGTTGTTAAAAGAGAGTAAGAAAGAATGCATTTCACTCCAAGATGATTCATTTGGTGTTTCTTCTTCATCCACAGCTCACTTCTGATGGCAAATGGGCAAGTGTCATAGTTATGACATATAGAATATATTGAATGCCATATAGAAAACTGAGGAGAGATGCTAGGCCACTTGGGATATTGATAGATTTCCTGAGGCTGTATACAACAGTCAGTGTTTCTACATCAATAGGTATACATTAGTCAAGTGTTAACACACACTAACTATGTATTATGAATCTGAAGCTAGGCAAGAGAGAGATGGCATACTCAAATGAGGTGATTTAAAATAATTTTTGAAGGGACAGTTTCGAAAATGTGAGGAAAATTTAAGAAAATCCAACTAGGAATGATGGAGCATCCCTGGGCTATTTAAGCCAATGTTATGAGAAAATCCTGTATTTTGAATTGAGCAAAATCTGAATAACTACTCCTAACATATCCCTTTTATTGTGATTCAAAGGGTGACAGTCAGCTGGAATGTCCCAGTGTGTCATATCTGTCAGATTGCCTTCAGATGGGTTAGGAATTCATTCATTCATTTACTTAAACATTTTTAGAGCAGTTTTAGATTCATAGCAAAATTTTATTGACTTCCTATTTTCAGTTTTATTAATTTCTTTTCTAATTCTTATTGTTTGTTTTCTTCTACTTACCTTGGTTTTACTTTGCTCTTTTTGTCTTGTTACTTGAGAAGGAAACTTAGATTATTGACGTTACTTCTTTTCTAATGTATACATTCAATGCTATAAATTTCCCTCTAAGCACTATATTCCCTGCATCCTGGAAATTTTGGTAAGTTGTATTTTCATTTCCATTTAGTTTAAAATACTTTAATTTTTTTCTTCAAATTTCTTCTTTGACCCATGTGTTATATAGAAGTACATTGTTTAACCTTTATGTTTTTTTGATAATCTAATAATATTTCTATTATTGATTTCTAGTTTAATTTCATTGTGGTTTGGGAGCAAACATTGTACGGTTTCTATTCTATTAAAGGAGTGTTTTAGGGTCTAGAATGTGGTCTATATTGGTGAATAGTCAATGTGAGAATGAGAAGAATGTGTATTCAGTTGTTGAATACAACAGTCTACATTTGTCTGCTGTATCAGTTGATTGATGGTGTTTTT
Source organism: Scalopus aquaticus (assembly GCA_004024925.1). NCBI lineage: Eukaryota > Metazoa > Chordata > Mammalia > Eulipotyphla > Talpidae > Scalopus > Scalopus aquaticus. Next base: position 17,774 of record PVIJ01006429.1, on the reverse strand, counting down.
GAGTTCAGCTGTGCTCTGGGTGATTTTCTGCCTGATGAATCTGTCCATTTCTAAGTGAGGTATTGAAGTCTCCAAATAAGATAGTGAATCAGTCAGTTTCTCTTTGCAATCCTTTGTTTTTACCTTGCATAATTTAACACTCTGTTGTTAGGTGCATGTACATAAAGAATTGCTATGTCTTCTTGGATAATTGATTCCTTTATCATTATGTAATGTTCTTCTTTATCCCTGATTATTTTCCTTGTTTTGAAGTCTACTGTCTGAAGTTAATTTAGCTACTTTTGCTTTCTTTTCATTAGTGTAAGCACACATATATATTTTTTCTGTCCATTTACTTTTAATTTATATGGACTTTTAATTTAAAGTGGGTTTCCTGTAAATAACATATATTGTCATATGTTGCTTGGTGAGTAGGCTATATTCTGAGAAAAGCATCCATAGATGATTTCATCGTTGTGCAAATATCATAGAGCTTGCGGTAAATCCAGTATTTTAGTTCAGTCTAGTCTTTTAACATCACTAACTTTTTGCCTTGGCCTGATCATCATTGTTCTGAGAGGGATGTGCTTCTGTGTCGGATCTACAGACCAAATCATTAGAAGTTTCTACATATCTGATATAGGCCCTTCCCCAATTTTTGCTACTCTCAATGTTTTCAGTTAAACAAACCTTTTAACAGGTTTGGTCACTTTTCCCTTGTTCTTCAAAATCATAGCTTTTATGATTTTGGAAGTTGAGGTGGAAAGGGCCATGCCTGTCTGGAAAGCAATGACCATCACAAATTTTCCACTTGCAGTCCTTAAACACCTTTAATTTGGTTCAATAACTCAATATGGCCTTTTACTGGCAATATTTGTAGTGGATACTTAGGGACTGTGATGAACAAAACAACATGAGATTAAATCAAGCACAAGGAAAAATTATGCTCTCAAGAGGCACAGTAAAACACAGGATGTATGAAGCCATTGCAAGTGTAAAGCACTATGATGTTATGACAACTATGGCACCTCTAGGCAACAAGAATTTGGGAACCACCATTGTATATGCAGTCTGTCCTAATCAAAATGTCATTATGCAACACGTGACTGTAATTGAGTCTTGTTTTTTGGGTTTTTTTTGATCCACTATGATCTGTTTAGTTGGTGCATTTAAACCATTGATTTCAAAGTGATTTTTTTTTAAGATTTATTTATTTATACATACAAGCCGGGGTACAGGCCAGAGGCGTGGGGTGGTGAGAGGGTTCACCAGAGACAGAGTGGGGAGCAGAACAGGCAGATCAGAAATACACTGCTGAGGGGAGCAGCGGGCGAGGCAGGAGAGGTCTGCCGCACCATGTCGGATACTACCCGGCTGGGCGTCGAACCCGCATCGCCACATCGCGAGCTGCTGACAGCTCCACAGCGCAGCGCTCAACCGCTGCGCCACCAGGGAGGCCCTCAAAGTGATTTTTGATAAAGTTTATTAGATTATTTATATATTACACTGGTCAACAAATTTTTACAAAAGTCATGTTACTGAAATAAAATTAGTCATTTCTTATCAATTTGTATGTGCTCAACACGAATATGACAGTCAAATTCTAATTTTGGCTCTAGTTTTTTTGTAATCTGCAATAAAGGGATGTTTACATCAGGAAATACATGCCAATAGTAATAGGCCTACGGTTAATACCTGTAAAAAAATCAAGTCATAGACTACTTCTTAGATTTCTTCACTTGTCTCTTATACAGCTGTTCAGGAATAGAATAGATGGAAGACGGTTTCCATTGTGCAAAAACTCAGTTTCGAAGAGTCTAGAAATAATCTCCATTCTTGTGGGCCATGAGTGGTTTCTAAGGCATTCATGAGGCTGTCAATATTGGAACAGGATACCAAAGTACTTTCCTTTCTGAAGAAAGGCTCCAACTGCTGGTGGCACTTTCAATATCAAGTAATTGTGATATCTTCTTCTAGAAGATTCCATTGTTGGAGTCTTGACCCTAGCAATTCTGCCTTGTTCTTGGATAAGTCCAAATCACAAACCAGGTCCTTTAGTTCTTCCTGTGATAGTCTGTGTGGAGTTGATGATGCACCACAGTGAAAATCTGGATCACTGCATGCTGATGGAACAGAAGAACAGGTCGGCTCACCCTTGTCCTCATCAGGTGAATCAAGAGAATATTTTGCCAGAGGTTCTGGAATAGGAAGTCCCTCACCATGTGGAACTGGTCTCAATGCAGACAGAATGTTTGGGTAAACTATTCTTGACTTCTTTTGCTTCATTATTCTGCCAGGAAGAGGAGGAACCAAGCAGAAGTAACAGTCTTTGATGTGGTTGCTTGGCTCTCTCCACACCATGGGGACTACAAACAGCATTGGTGGTCTTTTGCCATTGAACCACTGTGAAAGCTGTGTTGTACATGTAGCACAGCATATATGCGGGGCCCAAGGCTCGTCTTGGTCACCAACCTTGCATCTGAAGTCAAGATGATAAGCCTTCTTCACTTGAGAAGTGATACTTTTCTTCTGGTTGGCAAATGTCCTTTCCTCACAAATAGAGCAGAAATTGTTGATGCTATTTATGCATTTTCGAGGCATTCCTGTTCTGTGGTGTGCCTAACTGGATAAAATAATAACAGTTCTATGGAACAGTAGCTTAAACTGCCTTGCACAAAATCTGAAATATTTTCAATGTTCAACCTTTCCGACAGGGCTTTATCTAGTGCACTGCTGATGTCAGCTTCAGCAGCCGCCTGGCAGTAGTATTGCATTGCATCAGAAAATGATTTAATCCACTCTGGATGATGTGTGCATGATGGTGTTATGCAATGCGATACAATATTACATCCTTCTATGCTGATTTAGGATGCTGTTGCAGTCGTGCTGGATAAATTTACAAGGTGAAACATATAAAATGAATTCTATGAAATATCTTCAAAACGAGAGCTAATAAAAAATTTTCAGGGTTATATTCATGTTCAGCACACCAAGATACTACAGATTAGGGCCTTTTTAAGTCAGTAATGATCTCACTGTTGACCAGTGTTATTGATATAGTTGGATTAATAACTATAGTATTCATTACTGTTTTATTTATTTTTTTGCTACTTGTTCTTTGTTCCTGTTCTTTTCTGGGTAGAGATAATTGTCATTTGCTTATAAATAAGCATAACTCATAAAGCAACACTTAGAGATAATGTTACTTCCTCTGATATTTACTCAAATAGTGAATACTATATTCAGGTTAAATGTGGTCCATACTTGTCAGTAACATTTCTGAATCTTATTACACCATATGAATATAATTAATCTTGCTTAGTAATAGAAATATGTCTTGTGGGAAATATTTTTATATTCAGTTATATAGCTGAAAATATTTTAATTGGTATCAAACACCACTTAATCTAGTCTAGAGCTTACACTGAGGCATCATAACCCAATTCTATTAAATGTAAAATCTTCTATTTAACTATGATCTAAGGTTAAGATTATGGGTCTTGGGAACAGCTATCCAGACCAATTGGGAGATGTATTTAGTTTTCATTGCCACAGATAGTTTATAATAAAATAGAATTGTCTCAGTCTTCTAGGATTGTTGTAGGAATTTGCAGAACTAATACGCATGACTTTTACACTTAGAACAGTTCCTAGTAATAAAAGAAATGTTCAGTGTTTGCTATTACTATTATTGCCCCCAGTTTTCAGATTTATTTCCAACATCTCTGAAATGTTTCTCTGAGCTGTTGTCAGTACCTCTGTTATTCTTCCCCAGTCAGGCTATTTATCTTTTTTATTCTGTTAGAGGTTATTGGGGGAGGAATTCTCAATTGTTTCCTTTTCCCTTAGCACCCACTAGTGATACAGACACGTGGCTATTAGTAACAAGTTAGAAGGCCTCACTTGAGCAATGGTTCTCAATCTGAGAGCCACAAGCCATTTAGACAAACACTGAACAAAATCAGCGCATTCAATTCACATTACTGGAATTCCAGTTTGGCTAGGATTGTCCCTGCTGGTGTCTTACTTTTTTCTACCTTAAAAATTCTAGTGTTTCTTCCTCCACTATGACTTGAAATAAAGAAAAATCATCTGTTAAGACAGGCTGCCCCCAAGAGTAAATAAAATTACCCATAGCCAGACTCTGTCCTGTCAGATTTTCCTCATCATTCTAGAAGAAGAATGAAAACACCTTTTTTCCCCATTCTCTTTCTCTCTTCAGGACAGTCATTGTTTTCTTCCCAAACTTTTACCCTTTATGAGTCCCTAGCTGGATGTCACTGGAGTCCAATATCCTCTTACAAACACTTAGAGCAATCTTTGCTCTTTCTTGAGCTTTGGTAGCAGGCTGCTGCTTCTGTCACTTTGTCCCAGCTGCTCCTATAAAATTAAACTCAGTAAAAAAATTACTTTTTTCCACAAGCCACCATACTGTTGTTTCCATACCTTATCCTGGGGTGGATGACCTTCACTAAGAAATGTAGTGAGGAAAAACAAAGTTTTTTTTTTCTTTTTTTGCTGTAAACTATGTAGTAGTGAGAGAATGATATAAAAATCCATTAATATATCCTTGTCAGGTTTATGTTGGCTGCTCAAGACAGTCCAAAAATCTGCAATTAAAGAGATGAGAACCATAAATTTATTCATTGGGTCAGGCGCAACAAAGCTGTATTGAAGTGAGAGATGATGGCCTTCTCAGGTCTTTCCTGGACTTGTGTACAGGCCTGTACATGCATGTGACTCTCTAGATCCCCATGATTAAATTATGTCAGAGCTTTTCAAAGGCCCTGATGGAAACCTCATTCCTCAGAACTTCCTCTTAAGTGTTTCTAAGTCTGGTGTTGGCCTCAACGAGTATTATCCTCTTAGGCAACAATAGTGTTAACCAACTGCTGCTGATATTTCTTCCTTTTTGACACATGTCCTTAGATAGGGCATTTTCCACTGAGTATTGAGTTGGGCTAAATTTCAAGAAATGCATCTTTCCCATCGAACTGCCTGAGAGTTGAAATAGTGGCAGTTCTCTGGAGAGGGGGCTTTAGGAGGAGCTGTAAACCTTTTCTACTTCAGGTGTCTGCTAGGCCATTGGTTTTCATAGATCTCAAGTTTTATTGAGCTGCCGGCTGTAGATATTACCTCGGAATTCCAAAGAACACTGGGGAGAAGGGGATGAGGATAGGGAAAGTTCCACTACCACAAAGCTCATCCCCCTCCATCCCCCCGCCGGTTTAACTGTTTGTTTCTCTTGAATATGTGTTCTTCTGGTTAGTATAGAACTTGTTAAGTTTTTGAGGCTGTGAAAAGATTAATTTTGGCCAGTATTTTTTTTTTTTTAATTTAAGGCTTTTTGGTCATCATTCTATCATTTTCACGCCTCCTTTTGCTTTTTGATCTCGTGCTGGTACCATACCTGGGTCAAATGTGTAAGGAAAATGGCAAGATTCCTATTAATGCAGTCCACAAAATCAGTCTTCTAGAATAAAGATAACCTTTGGTGGAGAACCAAAGGGCTATGTCTGGAGGAACAATTACAGAATATCTTCTACACCATTCTTATACAAACTGATGTGTAAAAACCAGAATACCAGTTTGTGACTTAACAATCAAGAAATCGTTTTCACATGCATTAGAGTGCTTGCAATTGACATGACTAGCGCCTTCTTTCTTTACACAGGAAGCAATTTTATAATCAGCAGTCTGCTTGCTTGGCATGAAATTGGAAAATACAAGTAAATAATAATGTCAAGTTTAGTTTGCTTACAGCTTCTATGCCTGAAGTAGGAATGTGCCTGATATTAGATATGTCTTCTCCCTGCAAAATACTTGGATAGGTACTGCCAATGGCTTTTTAAAAATGATACTCCTTTTCCTACACTTTATCAACTGTGTAAACTCAACTCTCATTGATAACATTTTCAGATGTACATTTGCTTAGTTAAAGTCTCACCGAAATAGAGACATTCTTCTCTCCATAAGTTTGTTGTCTATATCTTTAAGTATTTTTCATTCAGTGGTTTTATGCTTAAATTCTCAGAAAATTATCTTATTTTCCAGATTTTAAAGTTATGAGGGTAAGGTAATTGCATATTTACTTTGGGAACTGATACATGGGGCTTGTTATATGAGCTCCCGTGAACTGAAGAAGATCTGGAAATTTACTGTGAAGCAGATGAGAATCATAAACGTGTTCATTAAATGAGGCTGAAGAAAGCTAACTGGACCGAAGAATCCTCATTAGAATTTTCCCATGGTACAATTGAGTAAGGTTGTCTAAAAAACTTATCAGAAATAAATATTTAACAAAAGATTGTTTATGTTTTAGTTTTCTATGGATTTATTACTTTAAAAATGTATAGGCTATTAATATATAGACCAATTGTTTGATTGTAAAAGCAAAGTTATAAAAGGAGTTTTTATAAGTCAGCTTAGGTGACATTTTGCCAAAGTCACTTTAAACAGAAAAATTTCCGTGCCCTACCCCAACAAAGATTGCTTTTTCATTCAGTTTACATATCTTTTATGGGCTACATGTCACTTTATTTCACCACCCAGGCTGACTATAGGCTTGCTTAAGATATTCCTAGTTTCATGGCCAATAAAAAAAGCTATGAATAACAAGGCATATTCTGATATTCTGGCCATGAACTCTTCTCAGAAGTGACTCCTCAGTTAACTTCTACTTACAAATCATATGTCCAAAACAAATCATATGCCAAGCTTAAATTCACTATACAAAGAAATGTATTTTTCCACTGGGAGAGGGAAACATCGTGAATATGTTTGACAATAATGCGATATACCACAATGACACTCTCCTCGTGACCTACCTTGAAAAGAGAAGTTTTGAGTCTTTCTGAAGCAACAGCGGTACCCATAAGATCCTTCTTATTAGGATTTATCATGAATTACTTATATAAAGCATTGATTGATTGAATGTCCTATAAAACTTTGGAGACAATTAAGTTCCTTGTGGACTAACTTAGTGAGTAGAGAGGTTGGTGTAGATCTGTAGTGAATTGATGAATGAGCACTGCTATCCATACTAAGTTAAAACAAGCTATTCTTCTGTCCTTTCCCTTTAAACAAAGGATGGGAGGTAATCACTGCTAGATTAAAAGCTGCGTTGACTTACTCAGGCAAAGAAAATATGCCTTGAGTAGTTTTTGGGTTTGCCATAACTCACTGTTCTTCTTCACAAAAATGCTTATCTTATGCTTAATCAAAACAGTGCATGATAATGACGATGTAACAGAAATAACCACCTCTGCACCATTAATTCATTTTGACTAACTTCAGTGAAAGTTGTTTATTAAAGGATATTTGGTAGCTTGGCATCTTGTGATGTCTAGAGACAGTCTAGAAACTAGCATTCTAAGCTGAGAAACAGGATTGTCTTCATTGGGAAAGTGTTACAGCAACTATGAGAGCAACTGCCTCCACCAGCAATAAGACTGGGAATTTGACTCGACAGCCATGTCTACACTTTCCAGCGCCTTTGCCATTTCTGTGACATGTCATCTCTTTTCTGAAAGCTAGATGCCTTTTCTGTTAACACTGGATTTCCTTTATCCGGATAAAGTTGAAGCTCCATACTGATCCCTTTTATTCTCACTGCTCACTTTTGCATCAGATTCACTCATAATGGTTCCAATCCTTAGAGCTAATTTCATGTGCATGTTCATAGATGAAAGGCAGGTTTGAGATATGATGTTCTATTTTTTGTGTTTGAGAGATATGTAAGCTTTACAATGAAGGGATTTCTACAAATATAGTAAACTATCATTAATTAAAATAATAAGAAATCATGAATATGACATATTTCTACACAGACAAGTGACTGACTAAATATTCAGGAGGAAACTGAATGATAAACCTGTCAGAGAAGAGCTAACCCATGTGACGCAAACAGGAATCTGTGTGATCCATCACCCATGTGATGCATGTTAACTCCGGAAAGCCTCAACGGTAGGAGACAAAGCTTTGAAGGCTTTGTTCACTGGGTGAATTGAAAATAAGAGAATTGATTGCATGTTTCAAAAAAGGACAATTTGATCTTAAATCTGAAAAAGTGCAGACTCAGTTAGGAAATGCTTTATTCAAGAGGATTGTTGCAGTTATTATAGTAGGGGAAATGTTTTGACCATAAAATCAAGTATATAATGAATCAGGCAAAGGAATTTTTCTTTTTCTTTTCCTTTTTTTATTTTTGGCTGGGGGAGAACTTAGGTTTTACTTGGAATTCTTGATTTTTACTTATTAAAGTTTTTTTCACTGAAGTAATGTTGCATTATAACAAGTTTCAGATGTGTATCATTATAAACCAACACCAGTATTTACTACATTGTTTACCATTAAAAGTTGAATATGACCAACCTATCATATTGTATCCAACTGAATTATCAAATATGAAAGTGGAATAAAGGCACTTGAGAATGTGAATGGTCACTCGAGTGGATAAGGAAAGCGAGTTACTGGAGAAAGTAGTCCAAGCATTAGAAAGAAAATGATAAAAAGGAAGACAGGCATGTAGAAAATATGAATACAACATGGGTGAGTGGTTAGTGAAATTCTTAGGCTGATGCTAAAGGGGCTTCCAAAAATGTAATCCAAAAATGTAAGCATGCAAGAGAATAATTATTCCAGATTATCGGCATGTTCAAGGAAAGAAAAATCTCAGAAAATAGTGAAACTGACAGGATACCTGATGCATTTGAATTCTTGATTGAAGGTTTAGAGTTCTATTGAAATGACTGAAGATGAGTTAATGCAGTGATATATAAGTAAACATGTGATTATGTTATAATGAGGCAGATCTTCTAATTAAGTTCTATACTAAATGCTTTGGAATTGACAGGAGGAAACAATTCTGTCTGTGGAACTTGTTGCAAAGATGTGACCATTCATTCAATCATTTATTCAACAAATGCTTGTTAGGCACTAATATGGTTCAGGTATTGCTGCAGGTGCCAGGAATGAAGCAGGGAACAACAGACAAATCCACTATTCCTTATGGAACTGACAGTCCAGTGGGTGAGAAGAGGAAAAAAAAATAACAAAACAAACAAACAAAGTGATGATAGATTATGTTAAATGCTAAGAAGAAAAATTAAGCATTGTTTAGTGTCACAGAGTGCCAAAAGGATAGCACAGGGTACAGGACGTTAGGTCTTAATGGATTAACCATTCGTTAAAGGGCACCTCGTAAGTTTGAAAAGGGAACACATTTTTACAGAAGATTCTGCCAGTTGTAGAGCTATCCATTAGGTTGGTTCATGGATGAATCAAGCCTCCTCTTCTGAGATATGAGAAAGCCTGGACAGTCATATAACTTGTTGAATGGTAGTTTTTTCATCGTCCTAGCTATAAATAAACATCAACTGCAGACATTTATTTGATTGCTTCTTAGAAACAGGTCTTCTGGTAGTTCTAAGACCACAGGGGAAGCTTGGATAATTCTGGTTGAGACATTATCTTGAGTTGGTCATAGTAAAGTGTAAAGATTTTCCAAATAAACTTTGTTACCTATAGATATAAATTTAAGTTTCCTGCACTGCCATTTACTCTCGATGATTTGGACAAGAATCTTAAACTGGGTTCCCCAGGTTGTGAAAACTGACATGGAGTTTGGTAGGCATGATGTTTAATAAAGAGTACCCTGAGAATCAATACCTAAGAAGGGAGGGGAGGGGAAGAAAAAGGATTGGGTAGAGGGAATAAATAAAGCTTCTGTGTCTTTTCAGTGGAGACCCCAGCTATTTCCATGGCAGTGTGGGCACTGAGACAACCTTTTATAAAAGTCCTGAGTTGTACAAAAGTAGGTATATTTGTATGAGTTTCTTTCATGAATTTCAAAGGTGATTTCTCAAGTGCAGAAAATCCATTTGATTGTTTGATAGAACAAGGATTATGCTAACATATGGATATAATTTACTAGCATGGATAGTATTAAAACATTCTGAATAACACAAAGGTAACAACAACAAGCAAATAACCTTTTATAGAAAGAGTAAATGGTTGTCATACCATGTGACTAATATGTGGAGGGGATTCCCCACACAGAACAAGCAGTTCTCCAGACATCACCTGGGTCACTGAGAACTCAATTCAATCCTATCACTATCTACTTGTAGGTCAAGACTTCAGACCTTGATGAAACTCCCCTTCAGATGCCAATCACAAAGCTAGGTTATTACCTGTGCTTCTGACAGGCTGGTTATGCATCAGAAATCCCCATGATCCCCTCTTAGGGTTTGATTAATTTGATAGATCAGTTTAAACAACTCAGGAAAACATTTTACTTACTGAGACAGATTAGGTAGCTGGTAGGATGCTAGCCTGTAGGATGAGTTGCCCCATCCCCATTTGAACAGGTGAACTAAATCATGGACTGGTTAGCCCTGTCCAAATAATTTGACCCACCACACTCACCATGAGGCGCCATGATAGTTAAAAAGCATTAGCTCCTGACTAATGATTTCTGGGAGAAAATTGAGCTCCCACATAGGGAGTTATAATGTAACCCATCTGCACATGCCTGGGCTTAGCCCAACCCAAAGCATACTGTGATGTTGTTCTCCTTCTCCTGCTTCATAGGCTTACGTTTGACATATCTCCTCCTAGCTCCCTTAGGGAACCAGGCTATAGTCTTCTTTCCCAAACTGGCTCCCTCCTTTATGAGTCTTTCTCATAAAGCCTTGCCTGGTTCGAGAACAACTATTGTTCTCTTTTGAATTCTGTCTCTAGAGGGCAAAGAACCAACTCTTTGAGTTTGAGTCCCTGTAATATTACTGGATCACTGATTTTCTAGAAAAAGATGTAACTTAGCAACAGCCAGATGGAAAGGATGCACAGGAGTTCCCATGACCTTTCCAGGTGTACCACTCTCCCATCACTTTCACGTGATCACCAACCCAAGCTCTCCAAACCCAATTAATGAGTTTTTGTGGAGACTTCATTACATAGGAATGTTTGATTAAGTCATTGACCATTAGTAGTTGATTTAACTTTCACCCTTATCCCTGACCCAGAAATTAGGGAGTTGGACCTTCTGTCCATGACTGATTCCCTGGCAACCTATCCCCATCCTTGGGTGTTTTCCAAAAGTCACCTCATTAACATAAATCTAGTTGTGGTATAAAGGAGCTTATTACGAATAACAAAACACCCATTTCACCTTTATGACTCTGAAGCCAGGAACTAAGGTCAAGAAACCAAATATGACAAAAGATGCTCCCACTGCTTTTATCACTCAAGAAATTCCAAGGATTTGGGAGTTGTGAGCTTGACATGGTGAATAAAGACCAAACATATATGAATGATATATTTTGGTCATATGAATGACCATATGTTTCTTATAAATATCAATTATACAAAGGGAGATTTTCCACCTGGGAATCTTGTATCAGGATGAGAAACTTAGCCATTGCTAGCATTTGAAGGCTACCCTGAGTGCATTCAGATGTAGGAAACTATTTTTAGGCTTCATTGTCTCCCTGACAATGCTTTTCTGTTTTGAAGTCATAGGAAAATTGGAAACAACCTATGTGGTGGCTGCATTTTAACTTGCAGCTTGTAAAATGCCCACTTCTAGATGAAAACAAAGCTTTGTAATCAACATTCAATTTTTAATTTAAATGCTTTTAGAGGAGAAAGTGCTGTAGCAATCATCCAGCCCATCAAATTATAAAAATAAAATAATGGCTTTCATTTTTTTCCTTTCATGATTCTTAAGAACAAATAAGACCAATACTAAAAGGAAATAAATCTAATTATTTTCCTTGCAGATACACAGAAGTGAAAATTCCACATGAAGGATTGACAAAGTTAATAAAAAATCTATATGCTGACAAATAATCATTATTAATAATCATTATTAAACTCCTATATAGTCTACACTGTTCTGGGTAATATGATGAAATTCACCTTAAATATAACATATGATCTCTGCACTTATATTGCTTATTACCTACTTATTCAAGACCCAAAGAATCTGAAGACAGTAGTTAACAACTGATATGTATCTGTCAGAGTTTTGTGCTGCACACTGAAACTGACTTTGGCTTACTTAAGCAGAAAATGAATGTAAGACAAGGCTATCTGTCAACTCACAGAACTGACAGGATGTCTTGTCAACCAGGCTCAAAAGATGAAAACATAGAGATGCTTGTATAAGAACAAAATGATACCAAATTTTTTCACTCCTGCTAAGCCCAGTTCTTTGTGCCAGCTGCTTCCGTAGCTATACATTGAACAGTTCCCTTCACTCAGTTTTGTGACAGTCTCTCATAATTCAAATTCCTTAACGACAGAGTTAAGTTCTGTTAGGTTGGTTGCCAGGGACAGAGATAGAGAGAGACTCTTCTTTGGTCTTTTTAATGGGAATTTGGGCCCTGTCTTTTACAAAGAGTCCCATTATGGAAGAGTCTTGTAAATTATACAGGAGAATTGGGTGCTGGGATGTCAGAAAATGACAAATGTTCGCTAGAATATGAGCATTTTGAAGTTTGTTGGTATCCAGTGGATAAAGATGAATAAGGATGGATTATATAGGAAAGAACTTTGTCGAGGAAGAATTAACTAGATGTGTTTGCTCACCATTAGACCCTTTGGTCAAAGGAGCTCTATTTACTATTGCTAAATTATGGAAACAAACTTAGTGCCTGAGAATAGACAAGTGGGTCAAGGAGATGGGATATAGGTACACAATGGTATATTACTTAGCTATCAAAAAGATAAACTCATGCATTTTGTAGCAACATGGATGGAGCTGGAAGGGACAATGCTAAGTGAAATAAGTCAGAAGGAGAAAGAAGAAGACTGGATGGTGTCACCAATATGTGGAATATAAAGTAATTAAACTAAGAGCTAGGTAAAAACAAGCTTAAAGACTAGCACTTGATAGCTAACTAGAGAACTGAAGCAGCAAGGGGGATGGGGGGCAGGGGAGGGATAAGAACGAAGAGGGAAGGAAGCACAGTGAACTGTGGTGGTGGACTATGAGTGATTTGGTGGTGGTTGCACTATGGTGGTAATAGCTGATGGGGGGGTATCCAAATATTACTGAAAAAAATAAAGAATTTGGGGTTTTTCATATAAATTCTAGAAGATTGAACACTTTTGAAATTTGAACCTGTCAGTGTTTTATGTGCTAAAGTAAGTTTTATATGGTGACTGTTGAGGAGAGTTATCAATGACAACTATACTTTTCTATCTTCACTCTCCCTTTCTTTACTTCCTAATACTGACTTAAAGAATTAAGAAGGGATAAAGAAACAAGGAAGAGGAGGAGCAAAGAACAATGGGAAATTACTCTGGCAAAATAAGCACCTGGGATAATTCACTGTCTCAATCAGAGTTATTCAGGTTTTAGAAGTGTTTGAATTGGGGAAATAAAGATTTTACAAGAGGAGTATGCAGGTTCTTGATAAGTCGAACTAAACTCTTATTTTTTCCCCAGTAATAAATGGCATATGTTGTCCCATCAGAATTGGGGAATATAAAATTACGAAGACCAGTTGCAACACTGAATACCACAATGACATGAAAACCACATTTACAGGTTTATGAGAGCTCTTAAAGGACAGCTGTGCTTCCCTGCTGCCTATCTGCAGAATGCAAATCAATAGAAAATGGCATTTTAGCATTGCACTCTAGTGAATATTAAATATCAAATGTTTCCCAGTGCTGACAGTAAGTGGGCTGCATTGATTTTTTCCCCCCTGATTCTACTGGCATTCTGCTAATGAAGCCTGCCTCTGTGGGCTTTTACTGTATATGCTAATATGTACCATGGGGTGTATGCATCGTATCAGAACCCCTAACCCTGTGAGAGCAGTTTGTGGGTAAGGAACATTTGCTCTTAGAACCACAGAACACATTAAAACATTTGACTTAGAAAGGTGCCATGTCAGCCACAAAATTATATCTGATTAAATTGAATTTGCATCTTTGGAGGTCTAAATTATATCAGCTCTATGTCCGTTTTAGAGACATAAGCTATTGCAATAAAAGATGTAGGAAGGATGGTTCTCAACAAGGTTGCAAACTATTGTATAAAACGTTGACTGTTGGATAAAGAAGATGTGAGATTTATATATATATGTCACCTGTATGTATGTATATATACTCAGTGGATTACTCTTCAGCTATAAAAAAAAAGAAATCCTGTCCTTTGCAACAACATGGAAAAACCTGGAAGGAATTATGCTAAGTGAAATAACTCAAGAGGAGAAAGACAAATACAGCATTTCATGCATATGTGGCATAGAGAGAAAACAAACAGATTAACTAAATTAAAAAAAATAAACTTTAGAAGATCAAATTAGTGGTTAATGGAAGGGAAGAGGGGCTAAATTGGTTTAAAAAAAGAGGCTATGGTATGGTATAGGATAGACTTGGACTTTTAGCAGTAAACTTTAAGATTTATTTATTTATGTGTACAAGAGCTGGGATGTAGGTCAGAGGTGTGGGAGGTGAGAGGATTCACCAGAGACAGAGTGGGGAGCAGAACAGGCCGATCTACTGAAATACACTGCTGAGAGGAACAGCAGGTGAGACAGGCGAGGTCTGCTGCGCCATGTGGGTCAGCTCCCTGTCTGGGGATCAAACTCATGCTGGGGATAGGTTGATAGCGCGGAGACTTTAGCCCCTGTGCCACCAGGGAGGCCCAACAGTAAGCTTAATGTAGTGTATATATATATGTTGCTTCACAATGATGCACAGCTTAAAATAAAAAATAATTAAGAATATTGATTCTCAGACTTGGTTGCATATTGGAATTACTTGGAGACTTCATAAAACTATGGTTGATTGGGCCCAACCCTAAGGGATTCTGTCTTAATGGTGTGGACTATAGGCTTAGCACCCAGATTTTTACTACTTTCTAAGTGATTGATGGGCAATCAAGGTGAAATGTTAATGATGTGAAAAATATGTGCTGTAGCTCAGATTTAGAGAAGGCATTCTTCCCGAGTTAGCCACAGATTATGATTATATTTGTGTATGCTTTTATTCACACATTGATGTGATTACCCAACTCCTAGCAGTGATTGTGTGTGTGGTGGGGTGGGGAGTGCACTACTAGAATCTGTCAAGGAAGCTGGTCACATAGATTATTTTGCTCTGTTGATACCTTGCTATTTTCTGGAAACATAAAATGAGCTTACAAATTTTCAGAAAATGTTCATAACAAATGATAATCTCTTTAGACTATTGTTATAAACCTGAAATTGATTGTCAATTTGAACAATGAGAACAATAATAGGTTCTCCATTTAAATTAAATGACTTGGATAGTGTGAAGGGCTTGGTTTCTGACAGCTTACCTCCTGGATTTCATGTTCTGGGTGTTCAGCAAACTACAGAAGGGTAAGGAGACCCTCTTTACTACTCAGCAATCCAAAAAGATAAACTCATGCCATTTGCAGCAATATGGCTGGAGCTGGAAGGAATTATGCTGAGCAAAATTAGCCAGAAGGAGAAAGATAAAGTGATGGTGTCACTTATAGTGGAGTATCAAGAATCCAAATAAAAGGTCAGACAAAGCCAAGCATTTTAAACTAACCATTAAAAGCTGACCACAGATCTGAAACATCCAGAGGGGTAAGTGCAGGTGTAAGAAGTGGAGGGAGAGGACAGTGGACTATGGTGGAGGATTATGGGTGCTTCAGTGGTGGGAGAGCTACGGTGACCACACCTGAGGGAAGAAATCCTGTACTGTCATAATATTAACAAGGAAGTAAAACGATGGTATTTCATTAAATAAAATTAAAAATAAACTCATCAATATGCATTTTCTTTTCTTTTTTTTTAAAGATTTATTTATACATACAAGCTGGGGTACAGTCCAGAGGCGTCAGTCAGGAGGCGAGAGGGTTCACCAGAGACAGAGTGGGGAGCAGAACAGGCAGATCAGAAATACACCGCTGAGGGGAGCAGCGGGCGAGGCAGGAGAGGTCTGCCGCACCATGTGGGATTCTCCCCAGCTGGGCGTCGAACTTGCATTGAGTGCTGCCCACAGCTCCACAGCGCAGTGCTCAACCGCTGCGCCACCAGGGAGGCCCACATTTTATATTCTTAAGCAAACAGAGAGACCATTCCTCCCTATTTCTAATACTATCTGGTCTGCTTTTCCCAGAATCCAAATATATGCTTACTCAAATGCAAGGGTCACAACTGAGCAAGATGATTGCTCTAAAACCAAATGGGTTGTAGTGGGGTGTGGATGGGAAGAGAATGCAGCAACCTAGCAACACTCCTTGTACCGCACACACAGATGCCGCACTGCCTAAGCCAAACTGTGAGTCAGGGCATTGCAGAAATTTCTCCTTACCCTGTCAGTTTAGTCTCAGGATGTTCAAGTAATCAAATTAACATCAGACAGATTAGTAGGAGAAAGAAACATTTAATTACATACACAGAAATTAGGATTCTATAGTCACTGGGATAAAATGAGGATAGATATCCTGAGCTAAGGGATAGGATAAAGGTTAGGGACTTCAAAGAGAGAAAAGGCACTCACATGATAAGATGATTCACATGACAAAGAGCAAATGCTCTGTAATTAGAAATTTGCCCAGCCATATAGACCAGTTTCTCTAACAAAAGGTTATTTCTGGTAATAACCCTAATGAAGATCCTGGGTTTTCATCCTTTTAGGTAGTTAAGGGAGTGTATAAATTTCTCTTGTGCTTTCAGAGCTTTGATTAATCTCAGCTCAATAATCCACATGCCAAATCAGTGTATCTTGGGAAGGCCTTTTGTGAATATCTTAGGAAACCTATCTCGAATCATCTTGGCCTATCCTTCAGGAGCCATTGGTGAAGGATGGGAGTGGAAGGGTAGGGTACTCCAGGGATACCCTCTAAGACTCTTCAAGCCTATAGGAGATCCTTCTGATGATCCTGACTTGCTCATTCCAACTTCTCTCCTCAGTATTCTCATTCAGTAATTGGTTTTATATGTTTTTACTTGTCGCAATCTGTCAGAAGATCACTTCTACCTAAGGAAATCAACATTGCCTCTTAAGACTTACAAATATAGTATTTTGATTGTAAAGAATGTAAATCACTTTTGGTCTGCTCGGTTACTATTTGTTCTGCCTAGGGATGTAGTGGGTGGGGTTTATTTTGCTCCCAAGAATGGAATTTGTAATAATGAAAAGCTTCCACTCTTTTTCCTGAAAATGTGTTTGAAATTATTCATATCTCAACTCATAGGAGTAAATTTCCTTTCAAATATCCCTAGCTGGGCCATGAAAAAAATTTATCTTTCTTATCTACTTTGTCTTTTACCTGATTTCTTTACTAAATAGTATCTTCTTATACATGTATATTAAATATTTATTTATTTATGCATTCAAGCTGGGGTACAGGCCAGAGGCGTGGGGCGGCGAGAGGGTTCACCAGAGACAGAGTGGGAAGCAGAACAGGCAGATCGACTGAAGTACACTGCTGAGGGGAGCAGTGGGCAAGGCAGGAGAGGTCTGCCACGCCATGTGGCAATCTCCTCAGCTGGGTGTCGAACTCATGTCTCTGCTACCGACAGCTCCACAGTGCAGCGCTTAACCGCTGCGCCACCAGGGAGGCCCTATCTTCTTATATTAGGAGGGATTTTTATCTTTCCTTGACCTGGAGATGTTATACGTTTTCTCATATTACTAGTAATGAATGTTATTGTGCCCAGATTTCTTCTCTATGATTGCTAACTCCAGTGTGTCTAAGAGAGGCAGAGGAGTCTTGGTTCACCCTATCATACTACATTATCAATATATTCCACTACTTCTTACCTCTGCTGTTT